>CAUYQG010035489.1:0-60522 GCA_963574415.1 Tarsius wallacei | reverse complement strand
AGAATTTTATGTCAGGCTCAGTAGCTCAGCCTGTAATCCTGTGCTTTGGGAGGCTGAGGTGAGTGGATTGCCTGAGCCCACAGGTTCGAGACCTGCCTGGGCAACTTGGCGAGACCTCATCTCTACAATAAATCAAAAAATTAGCCAGGTGTGGCAGCATGCACCTGTAGTTCCAGCTACTTGGAAGGCTGAAGCGGAAGGATCGCCGGAGCCCAGCAGGTCGAGGCTGTGGTGGCCAGGAACGGCCCCTGCACTCCAGTCTGGGTGACAGAGTGAGATTCCAACTCAAAAAAAAAAAAAAGAATCTTATATCTAGCAAAACCATCTCTCAAAAGTAAAGACAAAAGATATTTTAGTTATTTTTGATGTGAGATTATTTGTCATAAGTAAACTTTTAAAATAAGAAATCCAAGGGGATCTTGTTCAGCATGATAGAAAATAATACCAGAAGTAAATTTGGGCCTCTAAGAAGGACCTTTAGGAAGCTTCTAGAACACCAGAAAATGAAAAATATATAAGACCATTTTCTCTCAAGTTCTATAAAATATATATGACTGTTTAAAGCAAAATTGCAACATTATTTTGTGAGTTGCATAACATATATAAAAGTAATATGTATGACTACAGTATAGAGAGGATGAGTAAAAGTAAATGGACCTGTATGATTGGATAGGTTCTATATACTATGTGCATTGGAACATTACTACTGTTAACTAGCTTGGGAAAAGTTATAAGTATATATTATTATCTTTAGAACAACTACTAAAAAATTTACAAGAATTCAAACGCCTTAATACTCATTTTCAAGACAGTGACTATCACCTCAAACAAATCGAAGAAAGTGAATAAATTTAGCTCTAATAGAGTAATTACTGGAATTGTACTCTTAATGAAACCCTTTTTGCATTTTTTTCAGGATATTTGGTGTGTGTTATCACTGTATCTTATAACAGAAATTAGAATAGTCAAAGGGGATATGCAAAGCACTGACTTAGTCACTATAGTCATTAAACCTCCCATTTTAATACCATCTTTAAGAGAGCTTTCTATAATTCTTTTACATAAAGGCACATACACAAATATTTATCACAGTATTTATTACAATGGGATAAAAAATAGATGCATTCTGGAAGAATGGATAGATTAAATGTTGATGCATCTTATTAAGAAGTATAAAGTAGTTAGAAACAACAAACTAGATGTACATATAGCGGCATGATTATGTCTTCCACACGCAACTGAGAAAAAAAAACAAGACAAAGATTAGGTTGAGATCTCTAAGACAATGCTTTGAGGTAAATAAAAAATGTATGCACACTCAACAACAATACACATTCTATAAGAACAATTCAAACAAATTCATATAAACAGATTAGAATGGTTGTTTGGGGGCAAAGAAAGGAGAAGGGGAGAGAGAAGAGGAAGGCAGGGGAGGAGGGGGGAGGGGAAAGAAAGGGAAGGAAAAGTATAGAAGGGGATGAGTGCAGAAGGGAATGCGAGATGAGAATGAATGGGAAAAAATAGGTGCAGTTATGCATAGAACAATAATGATAATGAAATATAAAGAATGAATAATCCTACCACTGTATCCAACTAAGGTCCATCCAAAAGTGAAAAGAAAAGAGAAAATAAATTGAACTTTTTCAACAATTTTTACCCTGCTCTGGATATCTAGAGAGTTACTTCCACACTAGTTTTATAATTTAAACTGAATGACAAATTTTAGAAAAACCCATCAAATCATGCTGCAGATTCTTTACAGTTAAGCAGAAAGCATTAAGCAGAATATTTGCAATGCCCAGTATAGGTGTAGAGCTAGATTTCTAACATTTACATATATTCATAAAATCAAACAAAAAATGATTTACAGGCTTTAAAAAATTTGGTTTCTACCACTGTCTAATAATCTAGCCAGAATTTGACAAATTATAGGAGCCAAAGACCACTTACCAGTTGTTTTTCTAAAGCTCATGAGTTAAGAAAAGTTTATATTTTAAAATGTCTACATTTTAAAAAGTTATATCAGTTCCTACATACTGTCCTTGACTTTTGCCTCTTGGCTAGCAAAAATGGAAATAATTACTATCTGACTCTTTAAGAAAAGTTTGCTAAGCCATGATCTAGACTTTGGAAAGACAAAATAATTATTTGGTATTTTTTTTCCTTTGCAAGAATTGTATCCCAGGTTTCAAGAAATTGCTTCAGAAATAGTTTTGGGGGCCAAAAAAAAAAAAAAATCTGCCACTATCTGACAACCCCTGAAACAGAATAAGAGAAAATGTTCTGCTAGTTGAATAAAAGAAATATTAAGTATATAGTAGACATCAAAGGTCATTGCAGACTGACAATTAAAAGAATAGTTCATAATAACATTAGCAGTAGAGTACCACAATAGCACAAAATATGTTGTTCAAGACAGATACAAAAGACTCTTCCATTCCACACATTTTTCTTACAATATGATGTTGATACCTTTCCCAATGAGAGTTGAGACTATTTCATCCAGGGATGCCAGAGACCACTGAGGAAAGGATGCTATATAACTTCCAAGACTAGTTCATAAAGGTGATAAGAGTTTCTGCCTAATTGTCTTAGGTTAGTTGCTCTTGGAACCTAGTCTATGAGGAAGCTTAGAACAGAGGCCTCAAGTAGGAGTTTGGCTAGACAACCCCAGCTGAAATACCAGCTGACAGCCAACATCAGCTACCAACATCAACTACCAGACATATGAGTGAGGAAAACATCAAGATGCCTTTCACTCTAGCCACCATTTGATTGCAATCTGCACGGAAGATCCCAAACAAGAATCATGAAAGACAATAACAAATTGATTGTTGTTGCTTTAAATCACTACATTTAAAGGTAGTTTTTTTTTCTTCCAGCAATAGAAAGTCAAAACGACTATGTATAGTTTTTGTTTTTTTACTGAAGATTCAAAGAATATACTAAACGTTATCCAATGTCATTAAATTAGTCCTGAGCAGAGAGACCACTGTTGCAAATGAGTACTTCGCCTACCTGATTTCATAACACCTTGGCAGGATTAGGTATCACTGGACACTGCTAGCTATGGCTGGCTTATGGAGTTTTGTAAGCAGAAGGGAGTATGGAGGAATCAAGAATTTTCACAAACCATGACAAAGCATACCCATCAAATTTGGTAATAAAGCAACTCTTTTATCATAATCATTTAGTTACAGCCTGAGTAAGCCAGAAATGGAGCACGTAATGTAATTCAAAGCTTCTTTCTTTTATGCAATAATTTATACATAAGTCTATATAACTCCTTAACAAACAATGACATACAATTTGTGAGGAATAATCATATTTCTTCATTCAGAATCTTAGAGTTTACTTTTATATAACCCTTTCTACAAATATAAGGCTTAAGAGATAAACTTGCAATTTGAGGTTGTAATGAAAGTAGAACAGTTTTAATGTCATCTTTGTGAATTGTGCTGAAATGTATCTATCCAAAGAGAGAATATGCACAATAAAGTATTTCCTAAAGTTATGAAACAATATTTTTGATTTTAGGTCCAGGATGATGAGGTTTCTTATGCTTGAAATGACACTGAAGTAAGCTGCAAGAAAAGATTTTTGAGATTTTTGTTGTAGCTGTTTTTTGACAAGGACAAACCCATGACATTTTTGCAAAGCCTTTGGTCTTAACCTTGGAAATCTGGTTGCTTATAATAAAGGCAGAGAAAATGAGTAACAAAGCTTTAAAAGTAGGATGCTATTATTAAATGCAAATATATTCATTAAGGAATTGGCCAAACAGGAAGTTATATTCCACTTTTAATGAATTTTTTAAACACACAAATATTCTGCAGGTCTGCATTTTAATTTAACCTTTGAAGCAGTGATTATCAGTGAAAATGGGCCTGGGTGATAAGATGCTATCTAGAACTTAGTTTTTTACCTTTTATTTTATATATATATTA
Source organism: Tarsius wallacei (assembly GCA_963574415.1). NCBI lineage: Eukaryota > Metazoa > Chordata > Mammalia > Primates > Tarsiidae > Tarsius > Tarsius wallacei. The sequence continues at coordinate 56,575 of CAUYQG010035489.1, read as the reverse complement.
CATTACATTAAATTTTTAAGTCCATCAATTTCCACTCTCATATGCCTGAACTTCCTGTCACTAAAAGTCACTAAAAACCCCAATGGCATCATTCTCATGGGTTTTTTTATTTTGAGTTGTACAGTTAGAAATACCACATATAATGAAAATACTACACATAATTTTTTTTTAAAGACGTACCCTCTAAAAATTTTAAAACACTAACAAGGAATTAAAGTATATTTTTCATGTAGTAAATGTTGTGATACACAGTGAGATTGGGACAATTACCTGATTTATTCAGAACAAACATGCACATCTACTGGCCCCCAACACACACACAGTAAGTAAAAGTAACTTGTACAATTTTTAAGGTTAAAATATTCAAGTAACATTGGTAAAAAAAAAATCTACACATCAATGTGAATGTTAACAGAGCACTTAAGGTTTTTAATAAAAAATCGTTTACACTATCAAAAAATTTGAAAAGTAAAAATGAATAAGCATCTCACTAGCAATTGCTTAGAGCCTACAAAGCCTACCAAACAATTTGACTGACTGTCATTTACTAATTTACGAACCTGTAAACAAAAATTTAAAAGAGCATGAAATAAGATACAGACCTACAAAAGTTTGAAAAAGGAAAATGAACATTTCCCTTGGCATTTAGAATTAAAGTTCTCTTTAGATTGGATCATCTTAATAATTATTTCAGTGTTTAACTTAATTCATGTAGATAAAAGTTTGGAAGATAGTTACTTCACATACTTATTTTCAAAAAATATTCTTCAATGATAAAATATGTATTACTATATACTTGATGTGTCCTTAATGAGAAAGCTTTTTATGAATCAAACACGAAAATATTTTCATTATTTTATAGCTGTTCCTTATATGTGTACCTTTACTTTGACTTACTTCAATAGACATTATCTCTGATCTCAGATATAGCTGAAAGGAAAGACCATCTCTTCTTCTGCAGTTAATACCAGGAACTTATAGTTTAGACACATTCTCTTTCTTTCTTTATGAAATCATGGCCTCATTATGGAATAAAACTCTCTTATTTCTCATCTATTAAGTTAATCCTATAAGGTATAAGTGTAAAATGGCCTGTAGAGAGAGAACATTCAAATGCCACATCACCTATAATGGTAATAATAGTACTCCTTCTCTCAAGTGGTCGACAGATAACCTTTTATCTTTTTTTTTTAATTTACAAGAATTCTCTGACTTTCATTCCACTAATGATGTAGAAGTGACACACGAAAAAGTTAAATGAAGATTTTATGACATATGCAAGACTCATATTAGTAAAAGAATTTTTAGAGCCCAAAATGGCAGATAAATCAAAGACCAACTTGAAAAAGAAAAAAAAAAATTAATAGCTTCTCATTCCTTATCTACATAACTCATTAAGAAACAGCATAACACACATATTGTTTTTATAACATGATTTAGAATCACACTCAAATTCTCTTTGACAGAGCTAATATTTTCTTAAAGACACCAAATTCTTTAAAACATTTCATTTCTCTTCTCTCTCTCTTTGGAAATCCAATTACCTTGGCATTTTCCCTGGAGTAATACTGTGTTTCTCAGTGTGTCTTCAAGGTCACATCTTTATCTCCTCACCAACATTTACCATCAGCTGCATAAGAAGCTCAGTGGGCATATAAGTAGGCATACAGAAGTGAGCAGATAGAAGGCAAAAATAAATATGAGTATCGTAGGCTAAAGATTTGGAGTTCCTAGGCCAAGGTCCAGAACAGTGTTTCCTAGGTTTTCTTCTAGGATTTTTATGGCTTCAGGTCTGAAATTTAAGTCTTTAATCCATCTTGAGTATTTAATTGTTGTGTACAGTAAGAGATAAAGATCAAGTTTCATTTTTCTGCATATGGCTATCTAATTTTCCCAGCACCCTTTGTTGAGTAGGGTGTCATTTTCCAAGTGTATGTTTGTCTCTGCTTTATCAAAGACCAATTGGTTGTAGATATTTGGGTTTATTTCTGGAATCTCTATTTTGTGCCATTTGGTCCATGTGTCTGCTCTTCTAAGACCCCAAAAGCAAATGCAACAAAGACAAAAATAAATAAGTGAGAGTTAATTAAACGAAAAAGCTTTTTCACAGCAAAAGAAATACTTAGCAGAGTAAATAGACAACTTACAGAATGGGAGAAAATATTTGCAAACTAAACATCTGACAAAAGGCTAATATCTAGAATCTACAACAACTCAAACAAATTAGTAAGAAAAAACAAATGATTACGTTAAAAAGTGAGCAAATTCATGAACAAACATCTCTCAAAAAAGGCATGTAAAATGGATGATATATGAAAAAATATTCAACATCTGTAATCATCAGGGAAATGCAAATTAAAGCCACAATGATATACCACCTCACACCAATCAGAATGGTCATTATTTAAAAATCAAAGCAATAGACTTTGGAGTGGATCTGATGAAAAAAGAACACTTATATACTGTAGGTAGGGATGTAAATTAGTACAACCTCCACGGAAACCAGTATGGAGATTTCTCAAAGAGCTAAAAGTAGATCTACCATTTGATCCAGCAATTCCACTAATTGGTATCTCAAAATAATTCATTATTCAAAAAAGACACCTGCACTCATATGTTATTGCAGTACAATTCACAATTGCAAAGATGTGGAACCAACCTAAATGCCTATCAACTGATCAGTAGATAATGAAAATGTGATACACACACACAAACACACACACATCATGGAATAATATTCAACCTTGAAAATGAACGAAATAATAATTTTGCAACAACTTAGATGAAATTGGAGATTATCGTCCTAAGTGAACTAATGCAGGAACAGAAAGCCACGTATCATAAGTTCTCACTTACAAGTGGGAGCTAAAGCTAAGGGTCTGCAAAGGCATGGATAATGGTATAATGTACACTGAAGACTCAGAAAAGAGAGGGTGGGAAGGGGGAGAAGGATGAAAAGCCGCCTATCTGGTACAGTGTGCACTAGTGGGAGTGACAGGTACACTTAAAGCCTAGACTCCTTCAGCACTATGCAACGCATTCATGTAACCAAAAACCATTTGTACAACTAAAGCTATTGCATAATTTTTTTTAAATTTGGAGTTCCAGGGTCAGTTATTTCAGTAATTAAATATGTTTACCCCTTTTTTATTTGTAAAATGTGATATTTTTCATTTGAAAAATGTGATATTTGCTTAGGAATACCATGGCTCCTCAAGTACTTTAATTTAGACAATTTAGAGATTGTCCAGAAGTTGCCTTTGGGGATTATTCATCTTCTTGATAAATAAACAAATTGAAATTTCATTGGACATACGCAGGAGAAAATGGAAGAGATGCTATTATAAATATGCAGGTCAAGATAACCTGGAAAGAGGAGGAAAAATAATTTTATGGAGTTAGAGAGAATAATTATAACATACCAACTAGTTGAGTGTGATGCAAGGGAAATAAAATAAAAGGAAATAAACACAATTCTGAGATGTTAAGTGTGACTGAAAAACCTTTTGTCTGAGAGAAAAAATGAAGGATTAAGGATTTTACTTAATAATTCAGTGTATCTTACCTGAAGACATATGAGTTGCAACATCTAGCAGGTAGAAGTTAGAGAAAGATGAATAGAGTTGTGATCATCTTCATAACTGAATAGGACAGCTCAGAGGGACAGTATAGGGTTGAATGCCAAAAAAGTTAATATAGATTAAAAACTCAAGGAACTACTTAGATTTAGCAATTAAATAATCATTGGCGACCATTAGGAGAAAACAAAACTTATACATTTTTTTTTTGCCATATGTTCTATTGTAGAGGTTTCCAGTGCTTGAAATACAAACACCCATATGGTCTCCTACTCTATGTCTTGGCTGATTTTCCCTTACATTTTCTTAATATATATTTTGTGGTTTTGAAGATTGTAGATAGCCTTATCGGCCTTGTTAATTGTGTATAATATCACAAAGTAGTGTACTTTGCTTTAACACTTTTGCCTATGAGTCAATTTATTACTCCAGAAATTTCAAGTCATTTTCTTGATGTGGTATTTTTGTATTTTAACTTTCTTAGACACTTCATTTTAGATCAGCATTTCTCAGCAGCAGCATACTGATGGCATGATATTTTGTTTTGACAGCCGTACTGTGTGTTGTAGAATTAAACATTCTACACATCTGGCATCTAACCCCCAGATGCCAGGAGCACCCCCACCTTCAGTTATACAATTAAAAAATGTCTTCAGACCTTGGCAAATGTCCCCTGGGAGGCAAAAGCATTCCCTAACAGCCTGCCCTTTGAAAACCACAGTTTCAGATGGTTGGGGTTCAGGACACAATACCCCAAAATATAGCAATTTGGCATTTTAGAAAAACATAAAATCAGGACGGTCTCCCTGTGACCTTCTCCTACCCTCCTCCCCTGAAGTAGGCCATAAAAGAATTTTCTGATCTTCCTCTAAAGTAGGTAATAAGAACCTCCATTCCAGAGGTACCCTCCCGATTCTCAGTTGAAAGGAACATCCTGATTCTCAAAGACACAGAGACACCATGAATAATTTGAACATATAGGCTTTGTTAAGTTCCCTGAAGTTTATTACCATCAGATAATATTAGTTCATACTCCCTTTTTTCCCATTATATTTCTACACGACTCTCCATTATTCATCAACTCTAAATATAAAAATACACAGGTTTTCTTGTGTCTTTGGTCTTCATTTCTATGGCCTTCATTTATATTGAATAAATCTGTATGTTTTACTTTTATTATTGGGTCTTTTGCTACAGGGCTATCAGTGATGAATCCGGTGATGGAGAGAAAAGAAATCTCTTCTCCCCTGAATGCTGATAGATCACTTAAATGTAAGCATTTAATTAGGACTTGCCATTTTTAGAGAGACTGAGTCATATTCTTTTAATAAGTCAGCATATTCCATGATATGTTTGATCTTATTCTGGTCCCTAGTTTTGTTTTTTTGTTTGTTTGTTTATATTTCTTTTGTTTCGTGCCTTTTGTTAAGCGTACTGTTTTATATTTGATGTATATATGTGTCTGTGTATTTTCTCTCTTCTGACAATTAGAAGGTTTACAATCTGTTTTTCATTTTAAAAAGGTTATAATCATAACTTGGCATCATCTGTTGAAAACTTTCCTTTTTTTAACAAAAGAATCTATTTGACAATATCTATTGGTTTCCAGATATGAACCATAAAAATAATTAACATGATTTACTTCCTTCTACCTTTAATAGCAAGTGTATTTTTGCCAGTTTTTTTGTTAAAGCCTACTTTCTATTCATTTTATTAGAATCAGGGAAAGGCATTCTGTGATCTGCTTTACCTCAGAAATCTTTTTCGTCACTTTGAACCTTTACTTTTTCCCCCATCATTTAAAAGTCTTTCATTAAATATATATTTTTAATTGCTGTTGGCCAGTAGAGCACTCTGTCAAGGAATTGATTCTTATTTATATGTCCATATTTGCCCATGTCAACCCCAAAGGATAGAGAGCTTTGCTAAACAATTGTCACTGTAGCTAAACCCTGAATATCAAAGTATATATTACACTGCTAAGACATGCTATATTCAATGAATTAGTAAGAAAAACAAAGATAAGTGGACATGTCATGGCTAAAATATTTTAGATATATTTAATAGAAAAATATATTGGAGGATGAAGGGTATGTTGGTTGATTTGGGAGGATAATGTTTCCTCTGAAGAACCTACCCTACTTCTCAATCTTGATTATTTCATTATATGCACACACACAAAAAAAATAGCAGTGGAGAAGGGAAGGGGTGATAGTGTGCCAGTACATGTATGGCCCTGTGAGTTTTTACAATATGAAAATACATCTCAGTGCTGAATTGCTGCCCTGATCTCCCCAGCGCCCTGATTCTTCTAGACTATCTCAGCCCTCACATAGGATACCCCTTGCCCCAACCTCCCATTCCTACCCACAGCCTCACCAAAATGAAAGAATCAATGCCTATCACTTCAGGGGACCTCAGGGACTTGATCTATTGCTATATCTCTGTTCTGTCTGGTAGTGACTGTGCTAAGTATAATTCCAAATTGCAAATTTTCAAAATATTCTTGGAAGTAAGCATGGCTCAGAATCCCATTTCCTATCACATAATGGTGATAGATGATGATGAAGAAGATGATAGATGACATAGATGGATGGATAGATAGATAGATATGAGAGAGAGAGAGAGAGAAAAAAGAGAGAATAGAAATAGACAGACAGACAGAAGACAGACAAACCAACTGGCCCCTGGAATCCACTTCCCATTAGACAAGGAATATAATATGGCAGTGTGAGGAATCATACAGGGAATGTTACCTCTGCTTCATTTATCATTAACATACAGCTAAAAATTTGATGTTTTTACCTGAAAAAATGTAAATCTCAAAAAGTGATTTTTTGAAATCTCTGGATACATCATTTTTAAATATAGAATTATCTTATATCAGGCATAAAAATTTACCCAAAGGTGCAAATCATTCAGAATAAACATGTGACAAGAAACTCATAGAGTAAGCTAACACAAGGAACTCACAGAACTAAACCAGAGGATATGATTAGCATTGCAGTAAATAAAGAAAAATAATGAGAATGACAGGGAAATTTTCTAAATCCTTCCACTATGGCTTTTTATTTAAGGAGGAAATGCTCTCAAGACACTGACAATATATTAAGAACTTGGATTTTGGGGTCACTTGGGGAAACTAAGAACTTCCAAAGCCCTAGCAAAAAGCAAGCAATAAACATGGGTACTTAGAAAACAAAAAGTATTTCTCATAGTTGTTAAAATAAGAAAACTTTAGACAAATCACATTAAGCCATTTGTATAAGCAAAGAAACAATTCATGAACCAGGCAGCACCCTGAACTAGTAATGATTCAGAGAGCTCCACCAAAAAAATTGTCAGGCAGTATTTATGGACAGAAAAATAAAGTGACATATAGAAATAAGCTGATTGATTACACTAGTCCTTCGCTTCAGTGGGACATGCCTGAGCAGTTTGCAGCCAGTGATTGACTGAAAGCTTTCTTCTATGATTGGCTGAGACTCAGCAATTTGCTACAATTATATACTCTTGACAGAGGTTGCAGTGTGCTTACATACTGAGTTAGGTTGAAGTTTGCTGCCTATGGAAACATCTTTAGGTCAAATTTTAAAATATGCATGAAGTTAATCTAAATAGTAGAATGTAATTAAATAATCACATTTTGCTTATTCTGAAAACAGTGCCGTTTAAGAAAGCACCATTGATCCTTTCTCCAATGTGACCTTTACATCTTCTGATATTTTATATTGAAAACAACATATATTCTATCTGATCTTATTAGTCCAAGTTTTGGGAGATGACTATTTGTAATTTACTAATCCATAAACAAAACACTCTTAATCATTTACAAATTTCACCTTATTGACAATAATTCACTATTAATATAAACTGAAATATCTTTGTGATACATTTATTCTGAAGTTTTTTTTTAACTTTTCATTTCTTTCAGTCTTTAACATCCTGTATCATATAGGTGTAGACACCTTTTAAGTTACGTGAAACATTTTAAATATGTTTTCCATCATAAATGACAAAAGAAAAAAAATATTCCAAACTTTAAAATAGATAAATAAGACAAAATATAAAGAAGTTAAGAATGAAAACCAACCCGATGTTACTTAATGTTAAAAATCAGTCTTTTAGAAAAGACGGCAGATTTGTTTATTGATTTCAGTCACTAAAAATAGAATGAGGACTTTAGTATTATTGGAGTTATATATTTAGCAACTTGACAGAAATCCACCATCAGCACTCAGTGTAATCCCAGTCCTCAGACCAAAAATGGCAAACAAATGAAGTCAGGTAAATAAAAACAGACAGTTCCACTCCTAGAGAAATTTTTTTTAAATGGCACAGTTTGATCAAGAGGAAGGTGGGCCAGAGAGCACATATAAAAATTAAGGTGAACATGGGTGACATACAGAACAGTTAGAAAAAATATGACAACTATGACTTTTTGCATAAAATATGCCTTTTGCATTATTTAGATATTGCAATATCCCATTCACAGGAAATGTGGGACTATGGAGCAGCAAGGAAGCACATAATAAATTTTACAGAGAAACGTGTACCTCTTTGCAGTCAAATAAATCGATTGGCCTCTGCTGAATAAACACAGCTTAGGTTTTCTTAGATTACTCTTATCCTGGCAATCTACAAATGTTGCAACACCTTTAAATTTTAAGATTAAGTTGTCATTGTCAGTTCTTATGGCAGATTTTCTTACTCTTAAGTTTCTGGGAGAGGAGGGGAATGTAGGGCAATGTTAATTTCTCTACCACATGGCTCTGCTTTCTTAAGAATTCAGATTTTCACCATCCAGGAAAAAAAAAAATGGATACTTAGTATGAGTGTATGGAATCCTGACCCAGCTCTTAATTGATAGGGTCTATGAATCATCACATTTGATGTTTATGATTCAAAATGTAGGATCGCTTAAGCCAAGGTAATTAGGAAGATCGTTTTTCAGTGATTTTAGTCTTTGTTAAAATTTCTAGGTCCCCATAAGAGCACTTAGTCAGATAATTGCTAAAGCACATATGTGGCACTAGCAACTATGGAAAAAGTAAATGCCATAGGAAGATTATTTTTTAAATTACCTCATTTGTCAGCCTACTCTGAGAGACAGTAAGTTTGAAAGTAAAGGTCACAGGCTGCTTTAGATGCATGGACTTAAAAATTAGATAAAGTCATCAACAACTTAATTCTTATTCATTATTTCACTCAGGAAATCTCCAAAAGATGAATGGAACTTTTGAGTCCATGAAAGATGAATTTTTGTCACCTTAACTCCAGAGTAGCTCAGGGTCAAAGAAAGTAGAGTGATCAAAAGTTAATAGCAGTTTACCCACTCCCAGTCTTGAAAGTGGAAATGATTGGAGGGAATTTTGATTGATTACATGACATGTCAGGAAGTGTGTGAATGTGTGCGTGTGCGTATATATGTGTGTTTATCCTCAAAAACTATGATAGCCTTCTCCAAAATAAACTCTCTTAAATCGGGGGTGATACGTTCAGCAGTGTTTGCCAGACAATTTATTTTCCAGCCTTCCTCACACTCCTCCTGACTTCCCATGAAGTAATAACCTTTCCTTCATCTAGCTCAACCGTAGAATTACTTATTTCTTATCCTTTACATCTAGTTTTTCCAAGCCTGTTTCTTAATTTGTAAACTGGAAATAATTAAACAACTTTACAGATTTGTTGCAACCAAAATAAACAGATACAAATGCACATTATAAAACCAAGTACCATACATACATGCCACTTTCCAAAGGGCAAAACAGAATATTAAAAGCAAGAAAAAAGGAGGAAAATTTAATTTTATACATTTTAAATTAAATTAAAATTTAGACTTTAATTCAATAATTATTCTACATCTCCTAGTACTTAGTATGTAAATTTTGAAATATTTACTTAGAGTATTGAATTTAAAAACTGATAATTTATAATACATGTGACTATTGTCTAATTGAAACATAATGCTATATATTCAAGACACTGCAGAGAAATAAAAGTAAATTTTTAAAGTAAATGACTTTTGTAGTTTTATGGATCCTCTAACTTAAACTTGTCTCCAGATCTCACCTTCATCATTTCTCTCATTTCCTTTTGGTCTAATTAATCAAAATCCTTCCTAGAATGTTCATTTCTGGCCAGTATGTCTTCCTGAATATGAATAAGAAATAAAATACCATTTGATGTTTGAAATTATGGGGGTAATCTCAATGACGGAAATAGATGACCAGGAAAAGGGAAGAGAAAGGCTGATTCAATATATTCATGAAGATGTCAAAGGTTTATAAAGCCAATATCTGCGAAAGAGAGAGCTGTAGGACTTCCAGGTCTCTGGTGAAGTGTGTTTCCTGCAATGATCACCACCATGGGCCGCCAAAGGTCACCACCGAAAGGTACGTGCAACAACTCACCAGGTTGTTGGCTTTACCAATAATTCTATGGGGGATTCAGGTAAAATTTTTAACTAATAGCAAGAGGTTTCGGAGTTACTGGGTTTGGAAGCACTATCTAATCATTGCTCTAGAAAGCAACTGTACAATGGCACAATAGAATAGAGCAGTGGTTCTCAAACAAAAGATTCCTCCTCCCAGAGACATTTGGCAATGCCAGGAGACGTTTTGGTTTGTCTTATTTGAGATGTAGGAGGCAGGGGAATGGTGCTACTGGTATTTAATGAATAGAAATCAGGAATGCTGCTAAACATCCCACAGTGTACAGGACAGCCCCCTGAACAAGGAGTTATCCAACTCAAAATGCCAATAATGTGATTAAGAAACCCCAGACTAGAATAATACCAAAAGAGTCTATGGATATAATTTGTCACAACTCCAGAAAGCAGAAACTAACATTTCCTGGTTCCTGGACCAGTTTGAATCAAATTGATGAAACTTTCAATCCTGAAGTCATAAGATAGACAAAGAAAGCACGATTGTCTCTTCTGCTGTTTTGTCAATTTGGTTCAAGCCAAAATGACACTCCAAAAGGAAAAACAGGCTAGTAATAACTAATCATCCTTATTTTCATGGTTGACATTTGCAAGAAAAATAAATTAGTAACAACCATAAAATTTGTTTTATGAAATAAAGAACAAAAACATTTGTTTATTTTATCTCATCTTGGACTGTGAAAATTCCTTACATAATAAATGTGCAGATATATGTACTCAGAGTTAAAGAACATCTATCTGGTTATGAACTTCCTAGAGCTGCTATTCTAATCTTTCTTTATGCAAAGCATATTTATTTATACATGTCGATAAAATATTCATTTGTTTACATCATATGACAGTAACATGCATTAAATAAACTTTTGGAAGCATCATGTTCTTGGTAAATTTAAAGTCTATAATAGGAATCATCTCACAACATTAATACTTTTTGTTTTGCAGCTAAAAAGTTTACTTTCTACATGAAAAAGTTTTCTAGGTGTTTAGGTATTTTTTCACAAATTAATCTTTAGCATTTGCCTAGCTTTATCTTGTACATTTTCAACTGCATTTATCAAATGTTCTATAGAACTTAGTTCTGATAAACACCTTTTTTTTAACAGATACTCTTTTGGAGTAGTGTCACTGACGTTAAAAAGTGGTTTTAATTTGATAGTTATATGTTGCTTCCTTCCTTTTGAAAGTGTAAATTATTGATATGTTAAAGGTCTGTATCTGCCTATCTGCTGAGATAGCAAATTGATGGTAAAACCATCTCTGATCATTCTGAAGATTTTAAAATTGGGTATTTTATAGTTAAAGCAGGAAAAGTGGATAAAACCAGCTTCCTAGGGCCTCTGTTATCACAAAATCACAGGCAAGGAGTTGTTCTTCTCAAGTAATGGCAACAATCTTTGCAAACACTGAGCCATCACAGCTAGTGATGGGGTCCCTGTTTCACAGATGCAGACTGAAAGCCCACAGGTGTCTGTGATGTGACCAGGTGACATGCAAAGACAATGGTATTGGCAAACTGCCTCGCTCACCTGCTAATAATAGGACTTGGGGAAAATCACTTAACCTTCCTAAGCCATCAGTTTCATCAATATAATTTGATGATAATTACAAAGCCCCAGCCTATCTCACAGGGTTACTGTGAAGCTCTTATTTAGAAAAAAGTGTAAAGCTTTTGGCAAAGTATCAAACAAATGCATGGGATTATTATGATGAGTTAGCAGAGCCAAGCTACAGCATCATTTTTGTGTTAGAATTCTCTTCATACTCAGTATTAGCAATCAAGCAATCATGTGTTTATTCTTATCAGGCATGAAGATAAATCAAACAGATCAACAGTGCTGTTCTTGTCACATGTGTCTAAAATGACTGAATTTTTTTTAAAAATTGCAAACTCCTGGAGATCCCACCCAACTGTTGAAAATGTGCAGAAACTCCCAAGACATAAAACTACCTTAAGAGAATGACCTGAACACCCTGACTCAGAATTAATTTAAGCTCCAAATGTTTGCCAAGTACAGAAGCACTTCTGGGAGCCATACAAAAATGCAGGGAGTAACCCACTTCTCAAACTATACATCTGTGCAAATACCATTATTTATCTAAATTTACACAGTGCAAGTTGTTGATTCTGTCCCCGCCCCAGTTATCACAGTACCAAATCATGCAGCTGAGGGCAGTGGGGAGAGATAAGGCTCCCTTGGCAGGATTACTTTCGATAACCTCAGCAGAGCCATCTCCAAGTGGCTCGCGTTCTTATTTAAGCAGGGTCACTTCTGCTGCTGCTGCTGGTGTCAAACCTGCTCCTGTGCAAGAGCACGGCCTCCATGCCCAACTGTCCCAGTGGAGCTGTCAACTGCCGGGTGTCCCTTCGAGACCTGTTTGACCGTGCAGTTATCCTGTCCCACTACATCCATAGCCTCTCCTCTGAAATGTTCAACGAATTTGTAAGTATTGCAATTCCTGTTTCCTCCCTGAAGGAGCCTTTATGTGAATGACTGGACTGTGCTATGCCTTAGATGAGAAAACCTCCTGAGTCAAGCTTCAAACTATACACTTTAAATAGGTAAACGCAGGCATCAGCTAATAAAATGTGGAACAAGGGGAAAAAAAGAGTTTCAGGAAATCTCAAAGATCCTCAAAGAATGTAATGACTTTTTAAACGTTCAATCGCCTTTGCTTTAAAACATTTAAGCATCTGACATAAGGGGCTAAGGAGAAGAACAAGTGTTGATTTCTTATTCTTGAGTGTAATAGTTAGACTCCATAGGCATTCTTCACTTAGCACATAGATATTCAATAAATGAGGATCGTGCTTCTGTGAATTGAGTGGATTGAATAGAATTAAACTAAGCTGAATCCATGTCAAGGAAAAAATGATAATAATAACTTTCAGAAACCCCAAAATGCTAGAAAATCATTTCTCTAAGATTTTCAGTGTATAGGTTTATAATTACACTAAAGGGATGATTTAGAAATAGAAACAAGTACTTTCTTTCCTTCTTTTGAGAATGGGTTTTATCCTTCTGATTAATGAATTTTGAAAGTCATGGGTCTAGGTCAATCAAGGAGCAGACAATAGATTACAGCCTCTGTAGATCAAAGGGTCTCCACATCTAAAAAGAATGTGGCTTCATGTTCATGATAAATATATATTTGTACAGTTCTTTTTACTCACTAGTTTCTTTTCACTCTCCACTTTTGACTGGCCATCTATTGTCTTCAGAATATTCTAGTAATCCCTTTAAGCTTCTATAATTTTTGCTAAAGATTAGTTTTTTTTTCTGTCAGTGGGTTAGCTAATTTTTTTCTGTTCTTATTCTCAGTCCATTTTTTACATTTCTTAAAATGTTGTGTCCTGTGTTTCTGACATGTTTTGTCACAATGAAAAAACTATTCCATATCAATGATAAGCTTGTACAAGTGTGTAGACTCAGAAATTATTAAAACACAGTTATAACTTTATAATGCCTATTAAGAGAAGCCTATCAACTTGGACTCACAGTAAACAAGAGATTAAATAGATAAATGTAGATACATATGCACTTTGACATTTGGCTCAAATACTGAAGAAAGATGATACTTAATAAAATTGAATTTTTCATATTTTTGCTATTTTTAGTGTTTGCTTTCCAAATAGTAACTCGTGTGAAGAGTGAAAGTAAACAACAAGGGAATCATAAGGATGGAAAAGGATGGGATTTAGAAAATTTAGACGGAAAAATTAAGTTCATAGGGATAAAGAAAAGTAGGTAAAAAAAAGTTACTTCCTTAGTTCTTTAGCTTACATTTTTATGTTGCTCTCATTTAAAAAAAAAAAAATTGCACATCAAATGTATTAATATTCTGGTAATGGATTCATTTATTCAACGCCCAAACCACCCCAACTGATTTAATGTGCTTCATCATTTCCAGGATAAACGGTATGCTCAGGGGCGTGGGTTCATTACCAAGGCCATCAACAGCTGCCACACTTCTTCCCTCTCTACCCCCGAAGACAAAGAGCAAGCTCAACAGATCTCTGTGAGTCTTTTCTCCAGGTTTTTATTTTGCTAAAACAACGGAGGCAGTACAGTGGTGTTATCATGTGGTAGCTTATTAGAGGTGCTGTAATAACCAAAAGTAATTGTACATGAAGAGAAAAATGGAGGAAGAATAATCAAAGAAAAATTACATTATGTAATAGATAAAATATAAAATTAAATGCTAAGATTGTAGCAGCAAACTGAATAGCAGATCCATAAACTGTTCATGCAGATGACATTTTAACCAATGTCTTTTCCCTAGGATTGCATTTATTATATTGTATGAAACTTTGAACTCTATTGGACTTCTATGGGTAAATATACACCCATGTGTATGTAAGAAAAGCAAATGCAGTTGTATTTATTGCGGGTTACTAGTGACCACTATACATTGGGAGCATTTTACATTATTGACTCCTGCACTATTTAAACTGTCTCTTGCAGAATTTTAAGACCCTTTTCTATTTCCACTTCCGCTCTATTTCCACTTCTCTGACACTTTTTCTGGTTCATTCTTCACTGACTCCTCTGTCCTCTCCCTACTTCTTATTTATGTCACCCTTCCCCAACCCCAAAGAAGATCCTATAAGATATTACACTGTGCATTCTCCAGCAACATCTATTGCCTGTGTTCTGATGACAACAGTCTGCATATCAAGCCCCGATTACATATTCCAGCTCAATCTTTATTGTTATAATCTTTCTCTTCTGATTCCCTGCCATAACCACCATCTTAACATGATTTAAAATAAACATCTTCACATATATCCCCCCACAAATACCAAGTGTCTTCTTTTTATTATTTTATTTTTGTTATTATTATTTTTTGAGTTGGAGTCTCACTCTGTCGCCCAGACTGGAGTGCAGTGGCCACTCCCGGCCACCGCAGCCTCAACCTGCTGGGTTCTGGCGATCCTTCCACCTCAGCCTTCCAAGTAGCTGGAACTATAGGCATACGCTACCACGCCCAGCTGATTTTTGATTTATTGTAGAGATGAGGTCTCACCAAGTTGCCTAGGCAGGTCTTGAACCCGCGGACTCAGGCAATCCACTCACCTCAGCCTCCCAAGGCGCGGGATTATAGGTTGAGCCACCGAGCCTGGCCTATAATTTTATTAATGGCACCAGCATTCTGTCTGTCTGCTATGCTCATTAATAATAATTGCAATACTTATAATAAATGGAAGAGAAAGAGGAGAGGGAGGAGGGGCAAGAGGAAATAAGATTTTTGGAGAGCTACAGGTTGGATATCCCTAATCTGAGACTCAAATGCTCCAAAATTCAAAACTTTTTGAGTGCCCACATGACACTCAAGGAAATGCTCATTGGAGCATTTAGAATTCGGATTTTCAGATTAGGGATACTCCAACTGGACTACAATGCCAGACACTGCACAAAACACTTTATATGCATTATTGTATTTAATTCTCACAAAAATCCTGTAACACAAGGCACACATTGAGATAAGGACACTGAAACTCAGAGAGGTTATGGAAGTCGCACCATTCACAGGGCTGGGCTTCATCCAATTCAGAGCCCTCACTCTTAATCATTGTGTCCCAAGGCTCCAGAAAAACTACGCTGATGTTCTCTTTATGGCCTGCACCTCGTATAGCTCCCTTCCTTCTTTCGTATCCTATTCTTCATTTTTGTTACCACTAAACTAGGTACAGGCATCAACACAGCAAGCGTTTCAAAACTGAGATAATCAGCCACTTGAAGTCTCATGTACAGTCCTGATAGTAAGTATAAATCAGGCAGCCAAAACTCCATTGTGAAGTCCATCAAGGCCGCTATTAACTATAGCGTTGTCCCATGTGATTCACTGGCATAAGCCTACACAATAGGCTTCTCTGCTAGCAGCATGGAACAGGGGGCTATGTAGATTGAGGAAAGCATGTTTATGAATGCCATTACATCCTCATTACCTCTTTGCTCTAATATCCTAAAATAAAGCTACAAATCACAAAGAAATGTATTAATCAACAATTTGATTCATTTGCATGAGTAAATCCTTGGAAGAAAAAGATTTGAGCCCCTCATTACTGACACTGACTGTTTCTGAATCAGGTGCTATAGGCACCTACCGAGTTCCAGAAAAACTTTAGTTTTTCCCCATAGACAAGTATACCAATCAAATAAAAAAGTTCTTCTCGAGGGCTAAATGGTACAATTTCAGAGGAAACACAAAACTATTTATGCTATCAATTAGAACTCTCATTAGAAAAAGTATTTATTAAAATAAGTTAGATTTTTTTTTAGCAAAGTGTATGCCAATGGCTTAAATGTTACATTTCTACAACTTCTATGACCTAGAAAAAACATTTGCCCTCCACACAAGAATAACAATGATATATTTGCCTCTCTGAGCAAACATCACATGTAACTAACCTCATTTTGTATTTTGCTTATTTTAACGCTATTGTTTGATATGGTTGCTTAGCACATAGACCTTCTGTACCAAGTACTCAGATTGCTGCGCTCCTGGAACGATCCTTTGTATCACCTAGTCTCAGAAATGCGTGGTATGGAAGAGGCCCCAGAGTCTATCCTGTCAAGAGCCATAGAGATTGAGGAACAAAACAAACGACTGCTGGAGGGCATGGAGAAGATAGTGGGTCAGGTGAGCAACCTCCTGGTTCTTCTTTGTTTATCTCATTAAGGAAGCAGATGACCTCTGTGATGAGAAATATGTCACTTTGAAAGAAGGAAATGCAGGCATTCCATATTCTAGACTGCTATTAAACAAACCAAGAACCTAGTCATTCATAGTGATAGATTCTAATGTAAATGGACCTTAGAATTCTAGGATATTTGACAGGCGCACTTTTCCCTACACTGCACACAAATCCATCAAGACTTGCACCTGGCTGAGCGCAGTGGGTCACGCTATAATCCCAGCACTTCAGGAGGCTGAGGCAAGAGGATTGCCTGAGTCCATGGGTTCAAGACCAACCTGGACAACTTGATGAGACCTCATCTCTACAACAAAATCATGAAAAATTAGCCAGGCATGATGGCACATGCTATAGTTCCAGCTACTTGGAAGGTTGAGGTGGAAGGATTGCCTGAGCGCAGCAGGTTGAGGGTGCCACTGCCCTCCAGCCTGGGTGACAGAGTGCCACTGTGAATCAAAAAAAAAAAAAAAAAAAAAAAAAAAGAAATCTGCACCTTCCTGGGGACAGGGGGACAGAGAATAGAATCTGTAATAGAATCTTCAGAAATTTTCTCTGAAGTATCCCAGGATATTCACTATTGAAACTATGGTCAAAGTCTTTCTCTTTTCCCCCTCAGCAAATGATAGTGGGAAGGGAGAAAGGAGAAAATCAAAATGAGACTAGATGAGCCACCTCACCACATGATCTGTTGCATAGATGTGTCAGAAAGACAAGGAGATTTAAAAGATGAGGCCATAGCATCAATGCCTGCAGATTGCATTGACTTCAGGGAGTCACAAGCAAAGGGGCTGTATCTTTTCTGAAATAGTCTTTATTTTGTAATTTATGGAAAGTTGTCTCATTCTACATTTTGCTTTACATAGGGCCCCAAAATCAAAACTCACATTATTGCATTTAATCTCTCCCAAATAATTTATCATAGTTAGATTGTATTATTTGTACTATATATATCTACTGTCAGATGGGATAATTTCAACATTAGTAAGATCACATCTAAAGAGCTTTCTGAAGTTCTCAGGAATAATGCATCATCTAAAGAAAAATACATGATTATAGGAATAATAACAGAAGCAATTTTATATTTCTCTTTTTGTGTACTAAGTACATGTTATCATGTGTCATTTTTAGCATTTTCATGGGAGAAGAATACATCCAACATAAACACAAAGCACATTTTAACCTTGGAACATATAAAATAAACACCTTTATTTTCAAGTTATTTTCTTCATTACTGTAAACCTACTTTCTGAGGTCACTGATTTGTTCTATCAGACTTCGTTTCCTATTCTTTTTTCCCTGCTGTTTATTTATTTATTTACTCATCTTCATATCATTGTTACTTGCACAGTAAATTTTCTCTTAGGACTCAAGCACCAAAAATAAAAGCAGAAAGTAAGACAAAACACACATACACACACACACACACACACACACACACACACACACTTTAAATTTCAATAGGGATTTTAAAAATATTCTTATCCTATAGAAAAGAGTTCAGCAGATCAAGGGCTACAGTTATTCCAGATCTATACCTAGTTGCTCTCCAAACTAGCTGACAGCCCTGAAACAGCCAAGGTGGTTCCTTGGTCTCTAAGATTTCTGGGGATTCCCACTTCGCAAAGGCTGATAGAGTGCAAAGATACAGAGTACTCCCTCTCTTGTGCTATTCAGGCTTCTTTTCATTATCACAGCCATGCTCCCAAACCTACCACATAGCCCCCACCACTGAAGGGTTGCTACCACTATCACCTTCTTGTAGGTGCCTTTCCTAGCATCTCTAACCCTAGTGACCTCAAAAGAAAGCAGCTTTTCCTCATAGAAATTTGGGGATATCCATGCTGGTAGAATGAAAGTCTCCTAACCACTTCGGTTCTTCTTAGTCCTGGTCATCAGTAGATTATCTGCATCCTAAAGCATCAAGTACAATCCCCATTGTTTCTAAAGTTTTGAGTATATACACTACATAGAGAATAGACTCAGTTCAAAGCAAGAAAATGATAAATGGTGAACTGAAGGAAGAAATAAAATTAAAAGGCACATCAGGAACAAGATTCCTGATGTAATTCCTCAAGTGAGAGAACAGAAGTTAATCCTTCCATTGTCCTTTGATCAAATCCATGTCTATACTCAAATGACAACTTGCTGGTCCTCCATCTACCATCATACGTACTTCATTGGTGATCACGTACACATCAGAAAACTTATGTGTTCTGCATCTACTGTTTAGATTCATAGATTCTACTACCAATTCTAAAAGTCAGTAACATTCATCACAAAGTGTTTTCAGTGCTAACATGGATATGAAGGGGGACTCAAAAAACCCAGGAATTTATTTATTTTAAAAAAATAGATTCATAGATTTCTAATATTCTGGCCCAGATGCATGAAAATTATTGCCTTTAGCTCAAATTTTACATTCCTATATCTTTCCCAACTCTTAATTCAACAATTAGGAAGAACAGAGATATACAAATATCAATAATATGAATGATAAGTCACTATCTTTTCTGGTGATTAGGTTCATCCTGAAATCAGAGAAAATGAGACCTACTCTGTCTGGTCGGGACTTCCATCGCTGCAGATGGCTGACGAAGACTCTCGCCTTTTTGCTTTTTATAACCTGCTCCACTGCCTACGCAGGGATTCACATAAGGTTGACAATTACCTCAAGCTCCTGAAGTGCCGAATCATCTACGACAACAACTGCTAAGCCAACATCTATTCCATTGATTCCTGAGATGGCTCTTAAGAATCCATCTCATGGCAAGCTTCTTCTAGTTTTATCTTTTTTTAATGCATGCTTGGGTGTCATGAGTATCTTCTTTAACAATAAAAACTAACTCCTTAGAGACATCAAAATCTAAAATGCCAATTTGTCAAAGCTTCTTATCTTCATTTAACAGAATAACAAAAGAAAATCTATCACTCATTGAGAAGTTCTTATCAAAATTTATCACAAGTAACACAAGCTAACCTTGCAAATAAGACAATTAACAGTTTACTTTAGAATTACAGTAGATTACTGTGGGCCAAGTTATTGGAATCAAAGGGTTAGATTATTAGTCATGTTAATCATGCTATAAAGAAGATTGAACTCTCTGGATTCTTTATGAAAGTTGGCCATGTTCTATTGACTAACTTTCACAGTGTTATGACAGACAATATAAATACTATGCAACTGTAATGCTTCCAAATAGCGTGAGGTTTACTGAACAGTCTAAAGATTGTTAGAATGCAAACATGACATGGCTTTACCTTTCACTAATAGCTGCTTTAAACATGCTCTATTGAATTCCCATCTCCTTTGCATCATCTTGGACACATTTTTTATATTCCAGTCACTCTGGATCTAACAAGTCCAGTTCAGTTAGGTTTCAACTCCATCTCATATTTAAAGTATTTAATGCTTTCCTCTCCCCCTATGTTGTCTCAAGGGACCCAGCAGAGAAAGCAGATGTAGTCAATTTCTGCAATGCTTCACCCCTTCCTTCCTTCTGGATCCATTCCACTGGCTATTTTGAAAAGAGATAGAAGATTAGGAGAGATGGGAAATTCTGCCATTACTGACTTATTTGGTGCTATTGTAGCTTTCTCCTTGTTGACAGGAACTAAACTTGAATTCCCTCCGGTAGTGGGTTCCCTTGTAATTTTCTAGGACACCATCAGCAGGGACAACTCACTGTATAGTTTCTTTCCCAAGGGAAATGTCTGGCTTGATTCTCCCATCTACCCCATAGCTTTACCATCTGTAGTATTCTTTAAAGCCTCTGCTGCTGTTTCACCCAACCTGCAAGCATCCTATTGAAGAAAATTGGCTTAAGGTCAGCTATCTGTCAACTGACCCACAGGAAACTCATGCATCATAACCTCCCCAGGCAATGGAGTAGTAATAATACTGAATCACTGTTGACTCTCTCCTGGGGTCTCTACCAACTCGCTTCTGCTATTTACATAGACACAGAATAGATCAGAAATTTGGATTCATTAGCAGACATTCACCTGAGGAATAAGACATCATTCCTTCTTTTAAACACAGAGACTAATTATCTTTATCAATAACTACCTTACAAAGTTGGGCTCACAAACATTCTCCACTAGGCCACTGAATTATAACCCACTCCTCAATTAATAGTCTTCTATTGTTGTGTCTGGAAAGAGGTGACTGGACAAGGGTCACTCAGTTTATGTAATGGCCTCTAAACAGCCTAGGATGAGGGCTAATCTTGTTGCTAGCTCTCCTTGGAAGGCATTGATATTGCCAGGATGCTCTGCAGGAGCTTTCAGGCATTCGCCAGAATTTCTAGATAATAGACAATAGGAAACATTTCACTCAACATCCAGATAGACATGAAATTAAAAGGTAAGGGTGGAAGAATAGTATAAATATATATATATGGCGCCCCCAAAATGTAAACAACTTTTAAGAAAGAAAAAAACTGTTTAACATTGTAATACTCAATATATACTGATAGTAAAAGATGAATGCAAGTCACATTTGACTTCCCCAATTACAAGAAGTGCTCAGAGTGGTTACCATCAGCGTCCAGACATTTCTGATTACAGCAAACATCTCTTAAAATGTTTATATATATTTTTGGCACCGTGTGTGTGTGTGTATGTGTGTGTGTGCAGACAGAAAGAAAAGACAAGAAGAAGAAAAGTGAGTAAAAGACTTGTGTCTTGAAAGATAAGATGCTATTAAAATACTGTACTTGGGGAACACCTAAATCTACCTTAGTTTTTATACCCTAAATGCAAATATCATCCCATGTCCTCCTTTCTTTTCCTTTCCATTTTCTCTTCTCTCTTCCTTTTCTGAAATTCTCATTTGTACTGAGTATTCTTTGCCTTTACCAATTGAGTTACTATAGCTTTACAGACAAGCAGAATTTAGCACTTCTTTAGATCAGAATTCAAAGCAATTTTCTACTTCTTTTCAAAGAAACCTTTCCCATACTTATAGGAACAATGCACTGCAAAACCATTCTCTTTCCTTGTAGCCAGGGTTGTTTTTTATCTAAATCGTGCCCCTACCTCTAGCTACAATGACCAAAACCTTTTAGAATACAACAGAATACTCTGCCCAGACTAATCTATCAACCTCTCCCTTTCCTCCTGAATGCATGCAAAATGTCAGCTTGCTCATATGTCAGCCTTCTTCTTTTTCAAAAGCAAGAAAGTACAAGGAAAACCTGTATATACATTATTTCTAAGTCATTTATTGTTGAAAACACCTAATCTTATTATGTTACCCACTTAGCTTCCCAATTTCTAGCTATTTCCAACAGAGAGGATGGCATTTATCGGGGATGAAATTTGGCAATAAATGGACAATGCAAATAGGAAATACAAGTTAACCACTCATCCAACATACAACCTCATGTATTCCTCTTAAATTGTGTTTATTCCAAGCACAAATTTATGACTTCTGGTAAACCACTGATGGGGTGATAGTAAATGGCTTCTCTCTGCTTGACTGTGTCATATAAACTGAATATTATTGTTTACAGACGAGATAGAGTACGTGTTCTGTACAGGTAGCAGAAAATAGGTTGTTTGGGAAGAGTATAACAATCACCTTCCAACCATAGCGAGTTTATTCTTTTTTCTTCTTCTATGGATTTTCATGTAAGATTACATTTAAAGAAATAGTTCTACAAGAACAACAGCAGTGGTTACAAAGCAGAAACAAGCAGCAAAAACCCTTGACATTGATCAATCTCATAGTTTAGTAAATCACATGTCATGGGAACTATAAAGACCAAAAGAAATGTCAAAAAAAATATGTCTTCCAGGAGTTATCTCTCAAGTTGCAGCAAGAATTATATAAATATGCAGATTACTATGCTACATGGTAGAGAAAAGTCAGTATAATAGGTGAATCTGAATGAAGTGCTACAGTGATTCAAAGAATGAGTAGGAGACACCGGCATGTGAGAACAAGTTTTTCTGGAGGGACATGGTTGTGATGGCTCTGTGATAGAGTTCTGAAGGCTTGATGGAATACTGATAGGCAAAAATCAGAAGACAGAAATGATGAGGAAGGTCAGAGAGAAGAGAGGATGAGATAAATGGAAGTTTTTGTCCAATTGCATGTGAACTTTGTTTTCCTATATTTTATCAACTTAGTACAAAAAAAATGTTTTTACTAAAGCAAATCAGAGAAATGAGTATATTGAAGAGCCTCTGTATGATGTAATACATCAAAACAAAAGATTTTATACCGCCCACTAATAACAAATTATAAGTCACTTGTCTCCTTCAATACTTAAATAAGACATACATTATAAAGCAGAGTGTATAAATAAAACTAAAATAAAATGAATTCATGTATTTACAGAGCCAACCCTAAACAAAACATAAGCAATGATCCCTTTACATGCATCCAGCTTCTCATTTCTTTATTCTGAATCCACCCTTCTTTGTCTTGCTTTCAGCAGATGTTCAATTAATCTCTAATTAAATAAATAACTTAAAAGTCCAATTCTAAAATAATATTCATATATAGGGACTCCTAAATTCACTGGAAGGTTATCCAATCCTTTGAACATAAAAACCTAGTAATAGAATGACTCCTCCCCAGCATCTGTCCAAAATTCCCAGTAGCAGCAAGGTACAACTCAGCTCTTTAGACATCTTCTGCAATTATCACCTACTTGATTAGTAAAGACAGGAAAGACAAATGAAGCAATGAAAGACATTTAGTAAGCAATGCATGAGCAAGTGAAAAATATAACATATACTTTAAGAACAGACCCACACTTGCATGCCATACCAGCACAATGGGAATCAAGTAAACCTAATCAGAGGCGGCTTCTTTAATCAAGGCTCCAGATGAATTGACACTAAGATGTCTTATCAATTCAACTGTTCAAAAATGATTCTTTAATTCTAAGACTCAGAACCACTCATCTCAATGAATTACACTGTCAAAAAAAAGTAGTATATTTTGAATTTAAAAAGCAAATCAATGAATAAGTGTACATTCTAGTTAGCATATTGGGTCTAAAAAATTGCCTCCAAATGTATTATATTTATGCTGACAAAGAGAACAGAAGACTGTCTTAACCTTGTAATAACTGCAGAACGGTTTAGCTACAATCACTAGCAAAAACCACTAAATCCTAAAACTCGTAGGCCAGCCCAGGATTGTGCTACTGGTCATTTAACAAATATTTAATTAATTGTCACTTTAGTCAGGAACTGTTGAAAGTGCTTGGTTTACATCAATGAGCAAAGCAAGGACATCAGACTTCATGAAATTTACATCTAGCTGGACAAAGAGAGTAAACCCGAAATAAACACGAATACAAGTACATTATATAGTATGTTAGCAAGTGATCAGTGCTGTAGAAAAAAGAAAGTGCTTGGGGCCTGGGGAGTACAGAAGAAAAAGGGAAGTGATTTTTAAAAGATGTGAGAACCTACTGGAAGCAGCAAAATCCTATTTCCCTCATCAAATCATGCAAACCTGTGTTCCCTTACATCTCAGATCCAACTTTTGTCCTGTGTAGCCAGGTTTCTTTCTCTTCTACACAACTTCAAAAATGTTTCTTTCTCTAAGGTCTTAAGAGTGTTCTCCAAACTCATCCCAACATAAATATTCTGAACATTCTACCTCTCCTCAGTTGATTTGAAAGATTTTATACATTCTTTGGGGGTGAATTCCCTCAAATTAATATGTTTTTATGCAGTGAATTTTGAAAAATCTTCTGTTTCCTAAAACACTAATCTCCAAGCCATTTTGATTTTACAGTACCCTTTCGGTGCCCCCAGTTTACATAATTTTAAAATTATATACATGTATTGCTATCATAATATACAATGACATTTAAAACGCACACAAACGCCGGGCTCAGTGGCTCAGTCTGTAATCCCGCGACTTTGGAAGGCTGAGGTGAGTGGATTGCCTGAGCCCGCGGGTTCGAGACCCGCCTGGGCAAGCGAGACCTCATCTCTACAATAAATCAGAAAATCAGCCGGGCGTGGTAGCGCGTGCCTGTAGTTCCAGCTACTTGGAAGGCTGAGGCAGAAGGATCGCCGGAGCCCAGCAGGTCGAGGCTGCGGTGGCCGGGAACGGGCACTGCACTCCAGTCTGAGTGACAGAGTGAGACTCCAACTCAAAAAAAATAAAAATAAAAATAAGTTCAGCCGGGCGTGGTAGCGCGCGCCTGTAGTTCCAGCTACTTGGAAGGCTGAGACGGAAGGATCGCCAGAGCCCAGCAGGTCGAGGCTGCGGTGGCCGGGAGCGGCCACTGCACTCCAGTCTGGGCGACAGAGTGAGACTCCAACTCAAAATAAATAAATAAATAAATAAAGCGCACACAAAATATAAATGAAGAGGCACTGGTATATAAATAGGAGTAGAAGTTCTAATATTTTCTTTCCAAAGGAATAAGGACACTCACTTTTAAGGTCACTGGACTAATACATTCTGCATCCACACACATATCTGTACCACTTGTTTAGCTAACCTAATAAAATAATTTACACACAATTTAAATTGAAGCTCTCCTAACACCACAAGGGGCTATGAATAAAATTATGTCAATATCTCTCTTCATATGCATGTATAAAATTTAGTAGGCTCAATTAAGTAGTCATCATTAGCCCTTTTATTATTCTATCATCTACTGCTAAATGATGATTCAAATTTTACAATAGATTTCTTTTCTTCAAGGGTTTAAATCTCAAGGCACACTGAAAGCAAAGCAATGACCTACACAATAAATACAATTTAATATGATTATCATTACACGCATCCATTTATATGGTAGATTCATCAAGAAACACAACAGGCTCAAATTTGGAAGAACAGAAAGCATACTCATCAAGAGATGGATATGCATGTTGTGTAGAGTTCTTTCTCAGCTTCCCACAGCTTCTAAAGAAGGAAGGATCCACAACTTCCATCTCCTTCTGCCTGCTGCAGAGTCTTTTTCACTTTCCTCTACCTCTTCCTTCACTAAAATGCTTTCTCTTGGTTTAAAAGAGACCCTGGAATTCCAATCCAGACAAGATGGTGTGGACCTGTGTGTACTCATTCCTCATCCTAGAAATAGCAATAGGAGAACTGTGATAGAGAGTAAGAAGGTGAGCGTATTTGGAATCCAAGGACTAGAGGAGCAAGAACCAGCAAAACAAGGCAATCCAGGCCCAGCATTTTTCCCCAGCCTAGCCCCAAAAGCTGCCTGGGTAGGGCCATATTGCCACTGATGAAAATGGAGTCCCATTGAAAACATGAGGCAATCCAGGAGAAATCATCAAGGAGAAGGGATGGTAAGAAGCACTCTTTCTAGTGAAGAGACACCCAGGCTGCCACACAGCACCTACAAGAGACACTATATAAGCAACCTCATCTTGGAGACTCTTTTCCCCTGTGGGCCTGTGACACGCCTTCAGAGGGTGGCTGCAAGGAGATTCTATTACACCAAGTGGTCTAGCCTAGAAAATACTCTGTCCCTTGAAGAGGAGATGATCTTGTCAGAACAAGTGCCTGGTCAGGAAGCCTTCAAAAGTCTGAAACTCCTTTCCATACTGGGGATACCAGAGTAGGCAGGTGAAACCAGAAGAAACCCAGCCACAGCAGACAACGGGACCCAAAAGTCTCTCTGTTCCCTAAACTCTAATACACCCTTCCTCTACCCAGAGATTCTGGGGCAACTGAGGGTACAACTAGGGAGATCATAACACAATTCTGGCCAGGGGAGCCCCTTTCTATCTGTAGGCCTGGTACTGCCTCCTCTTATCTAGAGATACCCAGTGACCCAGTCTAGAGAAATCTCTTCTGTACACACTAGTGAGCACAAGTGGCATCAGATGAGTCAAGCAAATCAAAATAATGTGGCAAAGTCTTGGAAAATTAAACAATCATTGGAACCACAATCCCCCAAATAGTCTAGGAACTACATGCTAAATCTAAACAGGATGAGTTTCTGCTAAAGTAGAAAAAAAATTAGATAGGATCTCGGGGTCTTCTAACTAAAATAAAATGTTTAGGTAGTAATTTAAAATGACTTGTCATATTAAGAACCAAAAAAATTAAAACTTGAATGAGAAAAGGTGACCAATCAAAGCCAACACCAAAAACCAAGTAGATGCTGTAGACAATTGTCCAAGTAGACAATTGTCTGACAAGAATTTTAAAGCAGTCATTAAAAAAAAAAAAAGACCTCAACAAAAATTACAAATGCTCTTGAAACAAATTTTAAAATTGTATTAAGAAAATACAAGTTACCAAAAAGAACTAAATGGAAATTATAGAAATAAAAAAATTCAACAATAAAGAAAAAAGCTTGCCAGACAAGCATAATCATATATCATAGCGTGGAGATGGCAGAACATGGAATTGGTGAACTTCAGAGCAGATTGATAGAATTCATTCAATCTGAACAGCAGAGAGAATATAGACTAAAAAAATGAAAAGAGCAATGTCTTGTGAGACAGCAATAAAAGATTAACCAATTACATCATCATATTTCAATATGAAAGGAGAAAGAGAATGGGGCTGAAAGACTACTCAAAGAAATAGTGCCTGAAAACTTTCTAAATTTGGAAAAAGACATGAACCTGCAGAATCAAAAAGATCAACATCTCAAGTAGAATAAATTCAGAAAATTCACATCAAGATACAACATAACGAATTTCAGGAAATGAAAGACAAAGAAAAAAAAATCTTGAGAGCAGCTAAAGAGACTTAATAAATTGCCTGTAGGAGAAGATAAATTCAAATGTCAGTGGGTTTTTCTTCAGAAAACATGGATGCTATAAGAAAGAGGCAAATGCTGAAAGAGAACTGTCTATCACTAATTCTGTGTCTTGCTAAACTATCCTTCAAGAATGGAAGGGAAATAAAAATATTATCAATGAAGAGAAACTAAAAGGTTTCATCACTGGCAGATCTAGACTTAAAGACTGGCCAAAAATATTCTTCAAACAGAAGGAAAATGATAAAAGAAAGAATCTTGGAGCATTACAATGAAAGAAAGAACAATGGGAAAAGCATAAACATGAGTATACATGGTAGACTATCCTTTTATTTATGAATTTTGTAAGTTATATTTCCATCATTGAAATAAAATTATAACAACATATAATACTCACAAGAATGACACTTAAAAGTGGGGAAATTAAAGGACCCTAAACAGAAATGAGGATTCGATGCTACTAAAGGTGGTAAATTGTTGCTACGATAGGCTGTGATAGGACATATATGTATATTGTAATGCCCAGAGCACAAAGAGACTCAAAAGCACTATAAAGAAATCAAGATGGAATCCTTAAAAAAAAGTTCAAGTAACCCAGAAAGTAAAGAAAAGAGAAACAAGAACTAGAAAAACAAACATAAAACAAATAATAAAATCGGATACTTGAGCATTAACATATATCATTAATTACCCAAAATAGAAATGACCTAAATACACCAATTAAAAGACAGAGATTGGATGAATCCATTTAAAAACACAAGGCAACTATATGTTGTTTCAAATAAACTCATTTCATATATAGTTACATGGGTAGATTTACAATAAAAAGATAGAAAAAATATTCCATGCACATTTTATGTTTTTAAAAAGCAGGAGTGCCTATATTAATATTAAATTACCAGAGATTAAAGGGGGCATAAGGACATTACATAAAGATAAAAGGGTCAGTTCAACAAGAGCATATAACAATTCTAAATAAGTACATACCAAACCACAGAGCCTCAAAATACATGAAGCAAAAACTGACAGAGCTAAAAGAAAAAATAAACCTACAAGTATCTTTAGGGACTTCAATACCATCTCTCAGAAACTGATAGAACTACTCAACAGAATACAAGCAAGGCTATAGAGAGTATGAATAACACAATAACACAACAGGATCTAAATGACACATATAGAAGACATTTTTTCCCAAGTGCCCATGGAGCATTCCTCAAGACATACCATATCCTGAATGTAAAACAAAGCTCAACAAATTTAAAAGTATTGAAATCATACAAAATGTGTTATCTGGCTATAGCAGAATAGTCCCAGAAATCAGTAACATAAAAACAAGAAAATATCTAAATATATATAAATTAACACACTTCTAAATGATCCATGGGCCAAAAAGGAAATCCCAAGGGAAATTAAAAAAATACATACAGATGAATGAAAATTAAAGTACAACATATCAAAATATGTGGGATGCCATTAATACAGTGTTGAAAAGGAAACTTATAGCAATAAATGGAAACAAGGAAAGGTCTGAAAACAATAATCAAAATTTTTACCTCAAGAAACTAAAACAAAAAGAGGAAACTAGGAAAAAAAGAGAAAAGAAAATAATAAAAACAGGAGTAGAAATCAATGTTTGGAGATAGGAAAATGGAGAAAATCAATGAAAAAAAAAGCTAGTTCTTTTGCGGGGGGATCAACAAAATTCACAAACCTCTAGCAAGGCTCACAAAATAAAAAGAGGGAAGACACAAATCATCAATCTAAGGAACGAAATAGAGGATATCACTACAGATCCTACAGTCATTTAAAAAGCTAACAAGGGAATACCACAAATAATTTTATACTTACAAGTATGACAACTTAGAAGGAAATGGACCAATTCCCCAAAATTCACATTACCACAACCAAGAAGAAATAAATAATCTAAACATCCTATAATTATTAATGAAATTGAAGTTGTGACATAAAAGTTTAAAAGTTCCTGAAGCCGGGCTCAGTGGCTCAGCCTGTAATCCCACGCTTTGGGAGGCTGAGATGAGTGGATTGCCTGAGCCCGCTTGGGCAACTTGGTGAGACTTCATCTCACCAATAAATCAAAAAATTAGCTGGGCATGGTAGCGCATGCCTGTAGTTCCAGCTACTTGGAAGGCTGAGGCAGAAGGATCGCCGGAGCCCAGCAGGTTGAGGCTGCAGTGGCTGGGAACATCCACTGCACTCCAGTCTGGGTGACAGAGTGAGACTCCAACTCAATAATAATAATAATAATAATAAAAGTTCCTGAAAAAGAAATATTTAGTTCCAGATGGTTTTACTGGAGAATTCCACCAGATATTTAAAGAAGAGTGAATCACAATTTTATACAATGTCTTTCAGAAAATAGAAGAGAAAGGAACACTTCCCAACTAATTTGATGAGCTGATATTGTTCTGATACCAAAACCAAACAAAAGTGGTACAAAAGAAAACTACAGATCAATATAACACATAAATTTAGATGGAAAAGTTCTCACTCTCACACACAGTAAACTAAATCCAACAATGTATAAAAACAGACCCTGAACTATTTCTGATCCTCTTCTAGAACTAGTCACACTATGTATCTATTCAAAGAGTTTAAATAAGTCAGTCATACAATCAGTTGGGTTCCTGGTAAGAATATTATTGAGGCTATATGATGATAGACACCAAAGTCTAGGTTAAAGAAATTTCTCAGATGTTTGCTTTCTCCTTAAAAGTTCATCATGCCAAGAGTCATTCCAATTGTCAATCAAAAACACATAACTACCTTTTATAGGATGAGAAAATATTTTTATAGCATAAAGTCATGAATGTAGTTGATGCTTTCTACTTGCTCCTCCAGAACCACTCTTGATTCTTTTCTATCATATTCTGGACCTTTGGAGGCTGACTTTATCAAACTGCATCCACCCTGCTTTTTGGCCTCTGGCTTCCACTTGAGTTTGGCCAATGGTGGGCACTAGCAAGGGATCAGAGAGTCAGTAGAGAAAGAGATCTGTGTATTTGTTCTCTCTTCTGGCTCCCCTCCTGCTAGGAAGTGGCCAGGTTTCTTCACCCAAGACCAGAGCTCTGGTTAGAGGCCCTCTCCTATAGCTATAGCAAGCTACCAATTTCTGTACAGATTCCAATATCCACTTTTTCCCTTTGCCCTGGAGGCCAAGAGGTGCTAAGATCTCCCTCCCAAAGGAATTTGTGTCATTCCTGTGGTTACCTGGAACTCAGACTATAGCTTCTAATCAGTCCCTTGAGCTTTCACTCAATCACTGGGCTCTCCTTACTTTCCTCATCTGAGTGTGTCATTTTGTTTTCTAACAATGACATAGGTGACTACCAATGACAAAGGTACTAAGTGATGTTAGCCCCTCAAGGATGGGTCACTAATGTGCTTATAGTAGGAGGGTGGCATCTTCCTTCCTGATTCAAAACTCATAAACACAGAAACATCTGCAAGTGCCACACAATCAGGTAAAAATAAGTGAAAAAATGTATTCAAATGTTTTAATTTTTAATATAATTTTCTATATATCTTAGCCAGTCCCCTTGGCAGTTTAAAAAAAGAGTTGTTGTTTTTTTTAATCCAGATGAATATTTAAGAAAGAAAGAGCCCTAGAAATCACCTTAAAAACCCTCTCATGGCCAGGCTTGGTAGCTCAGCCTATAATCCCAGCACTTCGAGAGGACGAGGCGAGTGGATTGCCTGAGCCCACAGGTTTGAGACAAGCCCAGGTAACTTGGCGAGACCTCATCTCTACAATAAATCAAAAAAATTAGCTGGGTGTAGTAGCGCACACTTGTAATTCCAGCTACTTGGAAGGTTGAGGTGGAAGGATCGCTGGAGCCCAGCAGGTGGACGCTGGGGTGGCCGTGAATGTGCCACTGCACTCCAGCCTGGGCAACAGAGTG
This sequence comes from Tarsius wallacei, assembly GCA_963574415.1. Lineage (NCBI taxonomy): Eukaryota > Metazoa > Chordata > Mammalia > Primates > Tarsiidae > Tarsius > Tarsius wallacei. The sequence continues at coordinate 25,223 of CAUYQG010035489.1, read as the reverse complement.
AGACTCCAACTCAAAAAAAACAAAAAAAGTCCCTCTCATTCTAAAGATATATTTAATAAATCCAAACATGATTAAATCACTCATTTAAACTCATCAAACTAGCAGTACTATTCACAATAGCAAAAACATAAAACCAACCCAGATGCCCATCAAAAGTGGACTGGATAAAGAAAAATGGTACATATACATGATGAAATACTACATAGCCATAAAGAAGAACAAAATCATGTCCTTTGCAGCAGTGTGGATGTAGCTGGGAGAGAGAGGAAAAGGGAATAAGGGGCATGCAATCACCCACTGGGTACTATGTCCACTACCAGGGGAGAGAGGACTCGCTAAAAACCCAAACCTCACCTGCATACAATTTACTTCCTCACATGTACCTCCCCCAATCTAAAATAAAATAAAGTGCAAAAAAAAAATAAGTTCATAAAACTAGATGGAAAATGTGGAAACAAGAACTAAGATTCCTAATTTTATTCTAATACACCATGCTACCTCTTCATAACTATTTTTTCAAGTAAATACAACATTGAGCATGTACTGCTATAAATCTTGCTCCCCGCATTAAATGTATGTGCCATAAATATACCATAAGCATACATGACATATGCTTTGGAGGAAAAATTGCAATGAACATATAAATGCCATATCCTAACCAACCTGGAGATAAGAATCCAACGCAGATATTGGCCAACAAAAAGGTCCCATATTTGCTATGTCTACCCAGAACCCAGCAAATAGCACCTTTAGGAAAACAGAAACTGAATCATTCAGCTATTTCTAAAAGGTCTCATTTATTTTATTCATATTTTATAGCAGCTTCATTTCTGTGTTTCAATTACCAAATAAATTCTTCTACAAGACCATTCAGGTTTCATAGCTCCCTAAATTTGTGTGTTTCGTGACTGATAATCAGTCCCCTCCTGGGCTGTACAATTACTAGCAAAGCTCCTCCAGGCAGGCTCATATATCATCACAAACTCAGCCAAATATCACATACCATATGTCAATATTTCTGCCTATATGTCCTAAATGTATTTTCAAACTACTTGTATGTGGAAGCTAAAGTGACTATCAGACATTTCGGAAATATCGCCTTTCCTCTGGGCTTTATGCCCATGTTTATAGATGTCCCTCTATAATCGAACATAGAGGGGGAAATGTTCTTTTTATGATAGTAATTTTTTTCTATCCCCCCCCTCATTTATTTAGCTGGGAAGAGGAAATGAAAAAATATAAGCAACGGAGTTGAACCTCCTCTAAACTCCATCTATTTTTGGCAGGCTACGGACCCATGTACTGTGTTGACAATGGTGTGAAACAAACGTGCTACTTCTGTTTGCTTTTGTGCTTAAGTTAGGATTTCGTATGGCTTATTTCTCTAAAATGACAACAATATGCACAAGGACAATCTAGAGAATAAAGCAGATGCCAGCACCTGGGTGAACCCAAACTCATCAATTAATATTGCTGTAATTTTTCAGCCCTTAAAAAAAATTACTTACAGGTTAAGCTTGCCTTGAGTGAAAACGCATAGATTTCAAATCCCATTCCCATCTCTAAGTGAGAAGAACATTCTATGAAGAGAAGAACATTTGGGGGCCAGTCACCCACAGCTATGATGGAGCAGAGGGTGTTGTTAAGAAGCAAAAGGGCCGGCCTCGGTGGCTCAGCCTGTAATCCCAGCACTTTGGGCAGCCGAGGCAAGTGAACTGCCTGAGCCCGAGGGTTCGAGACCAGACCAGGCAGCTTGGCGAGCCCTCGTCTCTACAATAAAGCAAAAATTAGTCAGGCGTGGTAGCGTGCACCTGTAGTTCTGGCTACTTGGAAGGCTGAGTCAGAAGGATCGCCAGAGCCCTGCAGGTCGATGCTGGGGTGGCCGTGAGCATGCCACTGCACTCCAGCCTGGGCGACAGAGTGAGACTCCAACGCAAAAAAAAAAGCTATAGAAGGTAACTTCCAGGAAGTAAGTTTTGAGCCCCTAAAAGTAGATATTTGAACAAAAGTTGAAATAAATCATTCCAACATTATGATGTAACTATTTGGCATCCTAAAATATCAAATATTCATATTGTCTACTCAATTATCAATCTTAGTATTATTCCAATAAGATGGAAAGTAGTGTAGAGAGGGCTCATAGCTTTTAGTAGGAAAAAAGTTCCATTTTGAGGCCTTAAAGAGAAGAGTTCTGTAGAGAGTCAGGGGAGTGGAAGACAGGAATGTGCAAAGGGAAAACCTCATCTGCTTCACAGGATGGACTGGATCCAGGTCTGTGCTCAGGGAAGGAGAAAAATGAACCTCCTGTCTTTACTCTTTGCAACCAAATTGGGCCAGAACTCAGGGGAGCACCATTAAGTGCAACTTTTCAGCTTCAAAAGCGATGAAATAAACTTCTGTTGAACCGACATCTGAACCTTACAACTATGCTAAGCGCCGCTTCTATGATAAATGAGCTCAGAATGGCTCACAAATTAACTCAGGGAAAAAAAACTTTCCTAGGTAAGAGATTTCCTATATGGAGGCAAAATAAAATAAAATAAAGATTATCCCAGAAATCACTTTTCCTATGCCTAGGAAAACCTATAAAGTTGTGGAAAGAGAAAAATTTAATCTGAGACATCAAATCATACTTTTTAGGGTTAATAATTTTAGTAAAGTCTTTATGCCACATATTAATTTAACCCATCATTTACTAACACCATGTGCATAATTACATTTGAACTTATGTAGCCCCTTAATTTGTTTACTGGTAAGTAAGAAGGCTAGAGAACTGAGGCTTAGAAAAATAAGTTGTTTAAATGAGTTAATCATGTAAAGTATGATTAGCTCTTCTAATTTTAGCGAAAACATTCCTATCTATCATGATGATAATCAAATCACTGATTGCCTGATTTCCCAATTTTAAAATATTTTGGAGACTATCCTAAAATTACTTCTTTTAGTTATGTATTAGTTTATTCTGATGTTTATTATCTGCTTCTCATGACAAGAGGATAAGATTCATGAAGTGCACCACTGTGTTTCTCATACCTACAATAATAGAGGATTCAGAGTAGTTGTTGAGGGAATGAGTGTCTGAATGAATGGATAAATAACGTAATAAAATGATTTTCCTATATTCATCTTATTCGAATATATAAATCCTAAAGCTACTAATAGGATATTTGAAATTATTATTCAATAATCTCAAATAATAACTTATATTACTGTTGTACTATGGGTAAATGCTGTTACAAACCTCATGGATACATTCTAATTATTTCCAAGTATTTTTCAGTTATCAGTAAATCATTATCTTGTAAATTCACTAGCAATATGGTAACTATCTCAGTCTCTACCAAAAAAATCAGGTTAAATAATACTACTGTAAATATAATTCTATAAGACAAATAGTGAGGAAAATCATTCTAAGCCATTAAGTTGAGAGCTAAAGGCCAACAGTATTTAATAGTAGAAAGCTCTTGACCTGAGAGTTAAGAAACCAAGATTCTAGTCTAAACATTTACTTACCAGTTTTAGGAACTTGTGTCAGCCATTTGAATTCTCTGAGTTTAAAATGTCCTCTGTGAAATGTCAAGGTTTAATATGATTTCTAAGACCCATTCTAGTTTTAAAAGTCCATCAGAGGCCGGGCTCGGTGGCTCAGCCTATAATCCCAGCACTTTGGGAGGCCTAGGTGAGTGGATTGCCTGAGCCCGCGGGTTCGAGACCCACCTGGGCAACTTGTCAAGACCTCATCTCTACAATAGATCAAAAATTAGCCGGGCGTGGTGGCGCACGCCTGTAATTCCGGCTACTTGGAAGGCTGAGGCGGAAGGATCGCCGGAGCCCAGCAGGTCGAGGCTGCGGTGGCCAGGAGCAGCCACTGCACTCCAGTCTGGGCGACACAGTGAGACTCCAACTCAAAAAAAAAAAAAAAAAAAAGTCCATCGGAGTAATAAATCATTAGCCAGAAGAAAATCACATAAATGCATAATAATAATAGATAATACAGTTCATCCTAAGTGCCAGACATTCTTCCAAACGCCTAACATCAATTAACACATTAATCTTCACAAACAAGCCTGTGGGGTAGATGCATCATCTTTATTTTGGAGAAGTGGAAACTGAGGTCTAGACAAGTGAGATAGACGTCCACAGTTGAAGTTCCCAAGTGATCTGCCTTCTGCCTCTCATCCTCCTGGCTCACTTCTTTTTCTGACATCTCTGGTTTGAGTTGTACCGCACTTCTCTCCAGGCTCTGAGAGCACACACTTATTCCCATCATTCCTCTATTTGAAGGGTTTCTTCCATAGATCTTTGCATGGATGGCTCCTTCTCATCATTCTGGTCTCATCGCAAAGATCTGAGGATGCCCTTTACCCCTCTAACCAAAGTCATTACTACACAGGGCCACAGTTTTCTTTCTTCACCACATCCGCAACTATCTGAAACGATCTCATTTAATTGTTTATTAGCCCATTCTTCTGTTTATTATCTGCCTTTCCTGATTAGAGCATAAGTTTCACAAGGGCACAGATTTTTTGTTGTTCACCATGGAATCTCCAGTACCTCAAATTATACAGGATACAGAGTAGTAATCGACTGCAAGAATAAATGGATGAGTGAATGAATGATAACCTAATAGAAATGATTTTCCTATATTCATTTTAGTTATTCAAAAAGTGTGAATGCTGAAAGAACTCACAGTATTCATTGAATTTCTGATGTGCCATTTAAGTAAGAAATATTTTCAGACAAAGGAGAAATGGGTTTACTGACAATATTTAGCACCAGCATTTCTCAGAATTTCTGCCTTACTGTCAACTTCTATCAAAATAATTATGTAAACATTTCATTTTTTTGTATTAAATGAGCGTGTTCATTTCAGAGAAGAGTTCAGATGTTTCACTAAATCACCAAAGAAACTGAGTGACAATATGAGTCATCAAAAACATTTAGCTCCCAGAATCTAATACTTCCAAGAAGACTTAAATTTTATATTAAAATTTATATGCTTCAAGCGCATAGCACTAGCAATGTGCAGAAACAGAAGCAGCAGCAACCATGTTTCATGTCCTCCCTGGGGAAGGTGGTGAAATATGATTCTATCAGCACAGCAAAAGCTTGTAGAGAGAACAGTGAAGAAATTTTGAGTGAGGTCTGACTGTATGTGGGGGCAGCTGAAAGAACACAGGGGTCCCTAAACTCAGAGGATATGTAACAATGAAAGGTCAAAGCCTTCACTGGTCTCAAAACTCTCATGTTCACTTTCATAAATTATTTAAAATGGCTTTTAAAAATCCATGCAATCTATTAGGGAAAGATAAAATAAAAACTAAGAATATAATAAGTGGAAGCAAGAAAAAAATGACAAAAGAAGAAGTTCCTTGAAGCCAAGATTGAATTAATATACAAGATGCCTGGGGATCTGGACTCCTGCTAGAAGAATCTCACATATTGGTACTACACTTTCTGGATCCAGTGCAAGGAAGGCCTTGTGGAACAGCGCCAGGAAGTCCATGCTTCAGTATGGCCCCATCAGGTACATTATTCATAGCATAGATGAGAGGGTAAAATGTGGCCTAAGACAGACATTATTATCTCTAAAATCTAAGAGAATCATCTCCCATGGGTCTTCATAAAGGGATGGCACTGGGTGATGTGACAAACTCAATAGCACTCTTACACTCAAAGCAGCAATGTGTTTCCTACAATTGTTTTTTATAAAGTCACTCACTGTAGGCTAGGGCATTGCACGAAAGAAGGAATTCAACCAAAGCAATGACATGAGGGGCCAACAGCAATCTTCAGTCAATTAATGCATCTTCCTGCTGGACTACATATCTTTCCAGTGATCCTGTGTGCATATGTACATACCTATGTGAGTGTTTATTAATATAGTTTTATATATGTTCAACTGAGTTTTTCATAAAAATGGAGCAGCAGAGACCTTAAGATAGTATTCAACCATTACCTGGCTTTTAGCATTCTATGTTCTGCCATAAGTTAGAACCCTACACCTTCTACTAATTTAAGATGGAATGAACTAGCATCCTCTTAGGAAGGTTTAAGTGTCTGCATAACAGAACATACAACGTATACAAAGTCTCTCAGTCCCCTAGGTAAGAGGCCAAGAGGTTCCTTAGATTGTAATTTTGGATATATACAGATGAAAGGATTAATAAACCCCTAAAGTTCTCCAACAGTGGGTATATAGCTGAAAAAAATTTAGCCAAAAAATTCTGCACACAGCAAAGGTATTCATGCCCTTTGGCCATTCTTTTTAAGTCCTCAGAAAAGCAAGTTTGAAGTGGTTCATCTTAAATAGCAGGCCATTCTTCTACATAGTAGAGAAACTGGTTGCAAAATACATACTTAGAGAGTTAAATGAATTAACCTATTGTGTAAGATTATAAAAGACAAATCAGTTGTATGTTATAGATTGTCTGCTAAAAATAATAACTTTATTTTAGGGTGGTGCCCCTAAGCCCCTCTTCTTAGTAATGAATAGCCTGGCCAGGTGTCTACTAAAACCATTTTTGGCTCATTGTGGTACTTATACCATGTACTTCTATGGAGAATAAGTTTACCTCTCTATTCTCAGCTCTGTAATAATGCCCTAAGAATGTATAAAATATATTTTACATATTTAAATATTTAATATACGTGTACATTTAATTATATACATATATGAATTACATATAATATATTGACATAAAGAGTATGTTATAATAAAATTCTTGAATATGTAATTTTTTTCCAAACAGACTCTATGAACTCTTTAACTATAGAATCATCATGGCGGACATTGTTCTTCACAGTATTCTCTTAATAAAGAACTTTGCAAGAGTTTCTTTCGGGGATTAGAACACAGAATAATTACCTCTTGAACAATCAGTCTATTTTTATACACATAAATTCTGTAAACTATAGAATTGTCCACATCACAACTTTTCAGTTAATTGTTAGGAAGCTTTGCCTAAAACCTGTTTTTTCTTCATGTACAACATGATATTGAATAAACTGCTTTATTAAAAATAAAATAAAATAAAACTGGTTTGCACTTTAAATCAAATATCTAATAACTTAAGTCTAAGATTTGGGAGAGAAGAAAATAAATATGTTGTAGACTTACGCTTTTATTACTTTGGCACAGAATTGAAGATGAGAACATACTTCCCAAATATTATTACAAATTTAAAAATTAAGTTAATTTATCTTAGGATGTTGGGTATTTTTGTTTGTTATTGTTGCTGTTTTACTTAGGACCATCAGAGAGAAGTCTAATTGTGAAATAAAACTAAATTCAAAAATTTTAGTACAAATATAAACTAAATAGACATAATATAGAATATGGGACTTCTTAAATCATTGTTTATAGAATTTGGATCTTTTGTGAAAGTATTTACTCTTAATATCTTAATTTTTTTGCCCTATGTCATTTAGAAATTATTTTCTTCAATGCTATGTTCCAAAATGTCCCTTGATAGATTTTTTTCATAATACTACTATTTGGCAGCCACTGGAACATAGGAGGATGAATTTCATGAGGATATGAGTATGGTGATATTTTTGTAAGTTTTACAACATTTGTTAAGTACTTACAATACTCCAATTTACTCATAGTTTGACCAGGGATAAAAATAGCTTGAACAGATTATTCAAATATGTTTAATATGAATAATTTAAATAAAAAATATTCAAATACATTTCTTCTATTTTTATTCCAAAATTTCCAATGTGGCAGTGTTTTAAAAATGTTTATAGTAACATTAATTTTCTATTCCAATGTGCTTCTATAGCAAATATTTGAAAATGAGTAATGTTCTGTGTGCTCTTCCCATTATGCTAAGTATGTTATTACAATTATATTCAGATTATATTTGCTTTCTTCCACCAAATATTTGGTATGAAATTTTCTTTACTATCAAATATAGTTTCCATATAAGTTGAATGTCACATGTGGATATGTAAATATTTCCAGCTCTGAAAATGATGTACAAAAGAAGAAAATCTTTTTTGTAGAACTTCCCTTCAAACTACAAAAGCAAAATAAACAGCCAGCAGGACAAAGCAGAGGGCACAGGTAGTGTTAGCAATTTTTCTAACTAAACTCGATATTGATTTAATGTATTGAATTATTCAGAGTATGGATATTTGTATTGCTAGTTATTACTCAATCATCCTGGAAAAGATGGATACGTAGTAGAGAAGAAAAAAGGAAAGAAAATGTACAAAATGAAATTGGGGGAGGAAAATTAACTAGTTGAGGAAGTATGCTTTAACGTCCCAGAAACAACTGTGGGGCTTATGTAATAATATATTCTAATGACTAAGAGGTAGTATGGAAATACTTTCTTCATTAGCAAAACAAACTTTTAGACAGTAAACTATTCTTTGTTCTTCTGTGGTGATATATAGTTAGAGTGCAATTTTAAGATAATGAGACTAAGTCCATGATCATGTAAGAAAATCATTGTCATTGTCATAAAGTTGCATTTCACTCAGTACACAAAAAAAATCTAATTTGTGCCCTAGTTTAGGTTTTTCACATAGAAGTCTCTTTTGGTTTCTGTTTGTTTGTTCTAAATCCTTTCATTAAACAACGAAAAGATAGTGAGGAAAAAAAATCAAGACTTTGAATAATCCTATGATAAATTTGAACACATGCAGTGAGTTCGGTCTTTATGACCCCAATAGTCAACAAACATGAACCCTGTACAAATGCATTCATCAGTTCTCAGAAAGTGAAGTTATCAACTAACATACAAAGGAAGGGACAACTTGAATATTACTTGAAATCCAGGCACTCTGTGTGTATAGATGAAAAGCACTTTATAAATAAATAAAAGTATTATATTTCATTATACGTGGCTTTAAAATAATAAACTTGCTCACAGGAAGAGGTACATTATCTAAAAGTCATTACTATCAGCCTACAGTGCCATTAATATAACTTTGAGTGTATACAGTAATTTAATGTCTCCATCATCAGAAAAATTATGTACCTTTCCTTAGTATCTAAACTAATTATTTGAAAATAGATGAACCTAGTATATGTTTTATTGGCTCTTAATTTAAAAAATGCAACAACATAAGAACGACCTATAAAATTAAAGAAACAAAGAATTAAGGTTAAAAAATACAGAAAAGAAAAAATGTATCTTCCTTCAAACAAAAGCAGAAATGAAAACACAAATTAACTAAAACTTTACTAATATAATCTCCATATTCCAGTTATTTCCATATTCTAACTCTATAATTACATAGTTTTACAATCTTAAAAATAATTTCTTAATCTTATTAGTTCTCTCTCATTTTCCTTGACTCTAAGAAATTCAAGAAGACAAGTCTAGAGATAGAAAAATGTTAGCTATCATAGTCTTATTTATAGAGACATGATAGCTAAAGCCTAGAAAAATAGATATTCCCCCAAACAAGGAGGAAAAGAGCGCATATCTTAAAATTGGGTATTAAAGAACATGCACATTTTTTAAACTGGAAAAAAAATAGTAGTAAGAAAAGAAGCATTCTAGATAGATGACAACCCAGAATTAATATCACAAAAGCCAACTGTTTTGAGGATGAAAGTGTGATCAACAATATTAAAATCTACAAAAAGTCATGGAGAATGAACTTTGTGCAAAGGCCATTGTATGTTATAAAAATAATTTATTAAAGATGTTCTAGAATAGTGTCTTAGTGAGGACACATGGAACAAATTTAGACCATAAAGATATAAGATAGACATACAGACATCAGACACTGACTATTCATTTTGAAATTGTGTTATTAAAAGAAACAAACATGTTAAGGCAGTAGTTATATTCAAACAAAAAAATACAATCATGAGATGTTATTCACATCTCTCCTCAGCTTTGAGAATAGTTATCTTTTCCCTGGATTTATCAGCTATTCATTTCATTGATTTTTTTCCATTTGATTACTATTCTAAATACAATTTTCTATGTTACTTAAAAATATGCAATGGAACTTATTAGGGTAAACATAGTATGAAGTCCAAAATAGTGGAACTTTAAAAAACAGCAAGTGAGCTTCTTTCATTTGAAAACAATTCAATAAATATGACTATCATTTGGTTAATTCCTAGCAAAGGTACATACTAGTTAAATATTCTTCACAATAATTATATGATGTTTTATACAATCTTATGGTTTGCATCCTAGTTTTAAAATTCAACTCAATAGTTACAGATACTTCTACTGAATTACCATAATACATTAAAAATGAAATTGAAGAAATTATACTACAAATAAAATCCAAAGGCTATTGAAATTGTACTTAAAGGCATTGTGCAACACAGTTAATAACATCCCTTTATATGACATTTAGAAACTAGGATTAATAAGAAATGGTCCTAAATTATGTTTGAGGACCCCTGCAGCATTCCTGCTATGGAACCCCAAAGTTTCTAACTTTTTAAATAAAATTTGAAAATAGTCTGAAATTTGAGTAAGTAACCATTTAATGACATTTTTAAAAATAATAGGCATATTATTACTATAAGTATACAATGATATACAGATGCCATAAGAAAAATATATTTTTTTCTGTATTTTATTGTTGTTGAATGGCGGGGAAAGCACCATGGTGGGTAGGTAAAAGAAGGCATTGAAAAAGGTAAACTATCAGTTGTTACAGGAAAGGGTAAATTATAGTTGCCCATGACATTTGTTGCTAATTATAACAATCTTCCTCCTAGACAACAGGAGGATAATGATACTCAATCAAGAGCAAGTACTCACAATTTCCTCCCCAGGCTCCACAGTCCCATCTGATTCAGCTCCTATGTCCTCCTCCAAGTGGGAATCAGATTGTTCTTTCTTGAATTCGTTCTAAACCATTCTTTAACCCTTTCATTATCAAAAAGCTCCTTGTTTTGGGATTAAGCAACCTGTGGGGAAAAAAATAATGGCAAATGAAGAGAAAAAAGAAGAAAAGGAGCCTATTTAAGCTAAAAAAAAAAAAAAACCATGAGAAATAAAAACAAAATAATAAATTTTTCATGCAAGTAAATAAAAATAATAAAAGCATATTTATTATCTGACATGCTATGTTAAATAATTATTAAGGCACAATATATAAAAGAAGGACTAACCTTTGTAATTAACCTAAAATATGTCTAAAGTCACCAATTTTAATACTAAGTTTAAGTGAAAAAAGGCCCCCTAAAAACATAATTATTGAAAAACAGACAAATAGCATTCTGAATAACGTTGTCTTCAATTATTCAGGACAAGTTTCATGTACATTTTTGTATGTACATGAAATATGTACTCAACTGATTTGTACTTTTAATAATAAAGCTGATCCTTAAAGGAATAAAAATCAATTGGACACTTTTATAAGAGTTTGAATACCATATTATATGAAACCACAAATGTATAAACTAGGAAAAAACTGTGTGTTTTATTTTAGTTTGCAAGACATAATCATCATGAACATTGATCATATAAATATAGAGTAAATGCTGACCAGAGGTTCTCATTATGCAGTGAGATGAAGCAGGTTTAAATTGCAATAGGTGCAATTTTGAGAAGACATAAAGAAGAAATCTTTGATAAGTCAGGAGAAATCAAAAAAGGGAGTGAGTGGATTTAGCTTGATCTGTAAGAACAAAAGAGATAACCATGACCATCACTACTGTCACCACCCATCATTGCCATCATTGTCATCAACTTCTGTATCTACAGAATTCCTATATAGTCTCTGATATAAAAATACCATTTATTGGGCACTTTACTTGAACATGTTCAAGTAAAACTATGTTTGGAGGCAGGGGCAGGTCCATGTTTTATGAGACCCAAGGTTTATACATTTGGTGGGGTAGAGGGGTTGCTTTAATTTAAGAAAAAAATGCCAAATTATCGATACAAAATAAAGTATAAAACGAGTACTTAGATTGAAAAAATAAATTACAACAGATTTCAATGTATTCTGATAAATACCACAAACACTATAAACTCAAGAAAAAAACATTTTTATTAATAACTTGTCAGACCCACCACTACAACATATTTTTGGTACCTTTTTTTTTTTTTTTTGCTTCAACCATTTTTCTCATTTCTTCATATAACAACAATCTTGTAATATTTTCTATAAAGAGACTAGATAGGAAATTTAGTCTCTCCTCTAGAATTGTTAATCAAAGTTTGTTTTCTTTTTATTAATGGTCATTTATCAATGATTTTTAGCTTCTTCTTAAACAATGCATTATTAGTAATTTTATTAAAAGTTTTGTTGATGACTTAGAAAAATCTTGGTCAAACCTGTATACATGTGAGTGTAGGATTTAGGACAAAATTTTCACAAACAAGTTCCAGCTCTATATATTTATGTATTTTGAACTTTATTTTTCCTCCATTATTCGCATAGATCCATGCTCAGTATCATAGGACATGTTCATATGGCCCTAGCACATCCTATCAAGATGCTAGTAAGAGCAAGTAGGCAGCAGAATGAATTCCAGAGACCTTTCCTAGACCAGGATGACTGACAGTCTTAACCTTACATGAAAGTGACTGTGACCCCCATAAACTTAGCTCAATGAACCCAAACTAAACATATCCCTAGCTTAATTTGTCTTTATGTGATCCTCAAAATGCTATTTTGAAATAAGGAAATTTTTGAAGGGTGATAAATATATTGATTACCATGATTGTATTTTATGGGTATATTGTATGTCAAAACATGAAAAGTAATGTATCAATCAGAGTTTAATCAGAAGATTGAAAACACACAGTAATTTGAACAGAAAGTTTTGATATAAGGAATAATTAACCATAATAAGGGATACACATATAAAAAAATCTTAAGGAAAATTCTGAGTTTGAGAGAATGCACTCAGGAAAAAAGCAATCTTAGAAGGGGGTACCTTCTTCAAGACTGAATTAAGACCCCATTGGAAAGTTGTGCTTACAGCCCCTGTATGCAAAGAGAAGTACACAGGGTTGACTAAGTCAGTGTTCATCCATAGGTGTTGGTACAGCAGAAAAATCAAATATACCAACACAAAATAGCCTCCCAGAATTCCAGATGAAACAAAGCTCATGAATAAGAGCAAAGAAAATCAAGTCTTGGGAACTTACTCATCAGTAGAAAGGTATGCAGCCAGAAGTATATGGTGTCTACACCAGGAAAATTGTGGGAAACAATTCTAGAAGGTGCAGATAGATTATGGTTAGTGGGAGACTTTGCAGAGAAGGTTGGGGCATTGGGAGCATGATGACCAAGAGGGCAGAGCAACATCTGAAGCATGTGGTGCCTGTATCACCAAGGAAAAGATGCCTGCTTTCATCACATCTACTCATCATTCTACTGGAGGTTCAAGCCAGTGTAATAAGACAAGAAAAAAATAAGTAAAAGGCATCCATATTTGAAAAGAAGTCAAACTATCATTATTCACAAAGGACATGATCATCTGTGTAGAAAATTCTACAATGTAGATAATCCCACAAAATGTACCCAAAAAAGCTACTAGAATTAAAAGTTGATCATGAGATCCAAGATCAATGCTAATAAATCAATTGTATTTTTATAGACTAACAATAAATAATCATAAATTGAAATTAAAAGAAGCAATATCACTTACACATTCATCACAAATATGAAATATTTTGGTATAAATATGATAAAAGAATTGCAAACTCTCTGCCCTGAAAAATACAGAACTTTGCAGAGATAATTTTTTAAAAACCTAAATAAATGGGAGCTACATGGTATTCATGAATCAGAAAACTCAATATCATTAATATATCAGTTCTTCCCAAATAGATCTGGAGATTCAATATGATCCCAATAAAAATATCAGAAAGTTTTCTCATAAAATTGAAAACTGGTTCTAAAATTCATATGATAATTCAGAAAGCCTAAAGTAGCGAAAACTAACTTTGGGAGACAAATTTGGAGGACTATCTAATTCTAGGACTTATTACAGAGCTACAGCAATCAAGACAATGTGTCATTGGCATAAAGAGAATTAACAGTGATTTCAGAAATAAATACACACATATGTGGACAATTGATTTCTGACAAAGTTTCAAGGGAAAGAAAAAACAATTTTTTAACAAATGGTGCTGGAATAATTGGATACCCACAATGCAAAAAAATATGAGTTTTATTCCTACATTGCAGAGGAATTACAAAGAAAAACAAGGAAACTTTTGGGGGTGATGTTATGGTTATTAACTTGACTTTGGTGAAAATTAATGTGCATATACCTACATTAAAACTTAGCAAACTGTATAATTAAAATATATGCAATTTGGTGCATGTCAATTATATTTCAATACAGCTATTTTAAAAACTAATGCATTTCTCTATGCCTGTCTTGCCTTTCAATAAATGCATTTATATATGCAAGTACATATTATATATATTTAACAGATACTTACATTCATAAAAGTGAACAGCTATTATCACCACTTGCTGGTTCTCATTACAAATTTATACCAGCACTCTTTAAAAGCTCAAATACTTCCGTATATGGTAATAGTGTTCCAAGTGAAAGAGCACTGTTTGGTGGAAATGAAGAAGATAGTTTGTTTGCTTCGGCCTACTTTTTATATTGCTGAACTTCATTTCATTGGAGAGAATAACAGAGTTGACTAGCCACCAAGGGATTCCTGGCATTGCCACAGATGCCCACAAAATTGTTCTTGTTGAGGATTGGTCAGGACCTGGACCCAAGTTTTAGCAATGCAAATTTCCATAATTTGATCTGTACTACAAAAACATGCAAAACGGCAGAATAGATCATACTTCATAAACTGAAAGGGATTTTAGATAATATTTAATCCAAACTCTTTATATTCTATGTTAAGAAACAAAGGCCAAGAGAAAACAAGTGACTTGTCCAAGCCTTGGTAATGGAAGGGTCACCTCTAGAATCCAAGGTTTCTTGTGATCAAAATCCCATGCCTTTTTATTTGCTTAGCCTTACCCTTTGGGTATTTTTTCCCTATATACTGTACCCATTAATCATTTTCTTGTATAAGACATCTTCTTCTTACATTTTGCATTTTTAAGTACATTTTTGTTTAACTATAATGAAAAATATTCCTGCTATCTTTTATTTTGTCAAACCCATCTGCAGACTCCAGATTTGACCTTTTGGAAAATTAGCTATTTAATTTATACACACTCAGGACAATGTCCTGTGATTTTGTGCCTCTCTCCTTATAACCCATTCCTCATTATCCATGGTGAAAACAATAGTCTCTGTCCTTCATCTAGAATAATTGTTCTGAAACTCTTTTTTAAAACAAAAGTACCAGGCTAAGAGTGGTTTCTATAACAATAGACTTTTTAAATACAAGAAAAATATGCAAAATCTCGGAGACCTCTTAATCACACTACAATCTAAGAAAAATTAAATTGGTTTAATTTTATACTTAAATATTCATTTTTTTCTGATTTCAAAATCATTTTTCGCTCATTTAAAAAACTAAAAAAAAAAAAAAAAAACAGAAGAAAGCTTTTAAAAAATTAGAATCACCTGTAAACTCACCAACCAAATGTAACCATTGTGAATATTTGGCACTTTTTAAAAATGTATAGGTTGATATACATATAAATAGCTAAATATATTTAATGAGCTAGCAATCTATAGATATAACTATAAAGATAAGAGTCATATTATATATAAATTTTGTATCTTTTTTCAGCTAGCATTATAATCCTTTCCCATTATTAAAATTTTGTATAAATATTATTCTCAAGATATGCATAGTATTCAACCACACTGCCATACCATTATTTAATTCTTCCCCCATTGTTGAATACGTATATAGCTTTTCAGCTTTTTATTATAAATAATATGAGGCAATTATATCTATGTCAATCTTTGTCAGCATTTCTGGTTTTTTTATAAGATGTTTCTTAAAAGATATTATGAAATTTTAAAAGTTTAAAATTGACCAATAATAGACAATTATAGAAGCTAATCAAAACTTAAATAAAATTCTTTTTTAAAAAGATTGTGTGCCAAACGTGCTTGAAAGGTAAGAAAGGAATGCACATAAAATGTGTTTTTCTATGCATAAGCAGCTCACAGGAATAGCAGCTAATTTTAAACATTTTGCTTTATTTCCCATTATAGTAATAGTGGAATAATATTTGCACACAAATTCCCAGTATCTGAACATTACAGTGGGTTTGAAACTGAAAAAAAAAAAAAACTGTCATTGCCTAAAAGACTACTTCCTAGAAGATCTATTTAAGATAAATTTTTAATAAAGGCATAAGCACATGGTGTCACCATGGTGATAAAAGGAAACTGGAAATACCGTCTGATGGAATATATGTTGAATAAAGAAATAGGTTGATGATACAGTAGAAGAGATTCAGCCAAAAGAAAGGATCAGAAGCAAAAGCAAAGGGTTACTCTTATGAAAGAAATAAAGAATCATAGAGGTATTAGTTTCAGATTAAATCATGTAAATGTCACATTTGGTTTTCTCTCACAGTTTGTGTCTACTCATCAGACTCTTGGGCTAGCTAATCAGAGTTCATAGTACATACTCTTAACAATCAATGGACAAATCTCAAAAACAAGAAAGACAAAACCATCCTCGCCAAGAATGCTTCTTACAATGTACAGCATGGCTTTGTTGTTGCCGAACATTAATTCTGTCAGGGCAAAGGAATGGAAATGGGTGAGCCTGGATTCTTCACCTCAAGCTGTTGGCTACACTCAGACATTCTCAAGGTATAATGAGACCACTGCCTAAGAAGATAGAACAAAAAAGGGCTTTAAAGAAAAATAATGATTCTTTCCCCCTGCTCATTCCTGGGGTTGAGAGTCTGTGTGGACATTGTTTAGACATAATTAGTTTGGAGGAAAACGTTCATTATCGTTTTTTCTTTCTTTAGAAGGAAAGGCAGAATAGTAGGATGGAAAGAACACTGGCTATGTGCTGTGTATCTCACCATGTAGAAACGTGTGATCAGAACAAAGTTACTTATCTGAGTGTCAGTTTCTTCATCCGTTAAATGAGGTTAATAATACTTTGTAGAGTTGTTGTGAGTATTGAAGACCTGATAAAGCACTCAATACATAATTCACACCTGATAAATTATAGTATTATTGTTAGTGTTATTTACGGATTAGCTTAGAAGACAGAGAAATATTTTCAAAATATTATTAATTTATATTTATATGATACAAAGTAGATCAAAATCTAAAACATTATGGTAATTATTGGGGGGAGATATTGAGATTAGACAATACCTTTTAATTTCCTTAAATACATCAATTAACTTTGCTTCAGATACATTTTGCCGATGTATACGTCAACTTGCGGATTGAGAAGTCTGCTCTAATAACATTTTGAACCTTGGAATTGTGCTATCTTAGCCTAAGAAATAAATATGTCCAGATTTCTGTTAAAGATGATGGACTAAACCAGCACTTTCCATACATTTATGTTCATAGAAAGTCATGCAGGCATCTTATTAAAACACAGATTTCTGTTCAGTGAGTCTAGAGTGGGTCCTCTGATTTTGCATCTCTAAAAAGTTCCCAGTGATGCTGATGTGGCTGGCCTTCTTCACACTTTGAGGCAAGGGACTAAATCAGTAGCTCTCAAGTAGGGGTGATTTTGTCTCCCCAGGGGACACCGGCAATGTCTGGAGACATTTTTGGTATCACAACTGCAGGGAAGTACTGCTAGCGTCTAGTGGGTAGAGGCCAGGGCTTCTGCTAAAACCCTGCTGTCTGCCCTGGGTAGACACAGATAGCTGCCCAGAGATATCAGGAACAAGGTGCCTGCTGTTCATAAGTGTGGGACTTATGTTCCCACTACATGCAGAGACAAAGTACGGACCCAGACTCCATGAAAACGGCTCTACAATCCAGAGCACAAGCACATTGTTTCCAGTTGCCCTTTTCTAAGCTGGTATTCTCCTCTAGATATTGACAAATTATCTGGCAAACTAAGTTTTGATTGATAGGTTGAAATCAATCAATATGTTTACTGATAGTTGTTGGTTTTTTCCTGAATTTTCAGACTCATCAAGGAGTTCATTTTTATAAGCTGCCTTAAAGATTCCACAGATATTTTCATTAGCAAAATCGTAATCAACACTAGCAGTATTCAGCATTTAATTGACCCACTTGGGCAATCATTTATGTAACAAAATAAATTTATCTTAGGGCAAAAAAAAAGATAAAAGACAGAGGTTGAAGTTTAAGTAGGAAACAAATCAAAATTATAGACAGTGTTTATAGTTTTGAAACACTATGGCCAAGTTTCCTTGGAAAAAAAAATTAACTAGTCCTCTAAATGCAAAACTGCTATTAGTGGACACCTGAGTACCATCTCATACCAGACGAAATTTATGTGATATCATGGGACTTTCAAGGCATCCAAATACAGCAGTCTAAAACTGAATAACAAGCTCCCTGTTTTCCCATCAGAAATATGATATACATTTTCTCATGTTTGATGTTTGGTGGGACCAAAGGAACAAACATAAGCTGGCCCACATATATACTAGTGGACAGTCTCAACTAACAACCTATATGGAGGAAGTTATATTATCTGCTTTTTTATTTAGGATCAAACCATTTTTTACATAGCCTCAAACAAAAAGGAGAAATCAATGAAATTTAGAAATCAGTAGACTAATTTGAGTGTTATTTTGTATGTGATTTTATATCAAAGTTTGAAGATTATATCTATATAGATTAACCTCAATAATGTTTAGAAAAAATAAAAATATTTCCTTCAGACACTCTGACCTTACTCCAATTTCTAAGTCAGTTAATCAGTATTATTAGGCACATATTATGTTGCATAATAGGACCAGGTCTGTAACCAAATGTTATAATGGAAAATGGCCTAAATTCCTTTTAAATGACAGAATGAAGTTTCGGGGAGTGAATCATGTGTGATGGTTTTCTTTTTTTTTTTTAATCTACTGAGAGAAAAAGATTGAGTGAAAATACCTTAGGGAAGTTGTATCTTCTTCACTTTGTCTTGTGTTGTGTGATGGGGAGATAGAACTAGCCTTATTTTAGAATATTTTATGAGCTTATCTTCATTGATTAATGACAGTTGTGAGCAGTCTCTGGAATTTACCCAAATGCCACAACAGAGAAAACAGTGGAAATGTTTATACTATTAAAAGAAAATACATTTTTTGCCTCATAACGCTTTTATTCTAGAAGAATCGGTCAACTTCAAGTCCGATCCCTGAGTTTTTGGACTGTAAGGAACCTCCTAATAACAGGCAGGAACACTTCTTTGAGGGGAAAAGTTTTCTGAATCCCCAATTCTGTCTTTCTCTATCTCTCTACCCATCCACACCTGGCTCTTCCATAATTAAATTGAGAGACCGAAATTAGGCTATCTACAAATTCTTCAAGACTTCTTTAAGTGGTCTTTGTAGGAGAATGGGAGCCTTTTAAAAGAAACAATTGTGGTGAGGGAGGCGGCCTCCCCAAATGTACAAACTGGGAGCAAAAGCAGGTTTAGAGCTGTGTGTCAACACCAGCCATTGTTCCTATTAGGCGACAATTTTCATGATATTTTTTAAGAACGCAAAATAAGGTTAGTTGGAACATGCAATTCTAATCCCTTTCAGTGCTTATCACTCTTCAAACATTCAATAGCCACCCTTAATACCATTACCTCTGGGACAACATTTGAGTAGGCCCCTGCAATCTAACAACAAGAGACCCAAGAGAAAGACTGTGGTTTAAAAGCCTGGTTAAAGATTAACACAAACAGTAATAAGAAGGTTCTTAGGAAAGAATCAGGACAGCTGCAGCTGAATCCTTGCTACCTGCTGAGGGTTGCTAAGCAACTTGGGCCTACCACTGCCCCAAGGGTGTTTTACTTTACAATTAGGATTTTTGAAGGGGAAGAGGGGGAAGAGGGAGGGGTGATTCCTAGTGAAACCGATGTAGATCCATATATATATATCGATACGCATTGTTGTGTGTGTGTTTTTTTTAATAGGGAAACGGTATCACTTAGTCCCTTCAAAGGTAGAACATTCCCTATAAAGCAGATTTTTTTGTATGTAACTGACAAAATCTAACAATAACATGGAGTTTTAAAAGTGACATTTTGACTCTAAGGGAGGAATTATTTGCAATTTGTTTTGAACAGAAGCTTAGTTCATGTCAGTGGTGAACCTCCAGACAATCATTAGTTTAAACTGCCTGCTATGTGTTTAAAAATTTCAGTCAATTTAGAACTGATCTGAATTGCAAATGTGATGGTAATAAGCCATTAGGGAACTGCATATCTCTTTTTTGCACTTACAACCCTCTGCTTTAAGGAGCTCCAACTACACTGAAATATGAAAATATCATTTTAATCATGCGCATTGTCGACAAACATAGAAATGCCGGAGACTCAGAAGTGGGAAAGTAGCATTCAGAGCCTCAATACGGGAAGCTGTGACAAGAATGAAGAAACACATATAACATTTACTTTAAATTATATACAGTAGTAAGTTTTCCAAAAACAAATATTCAGTTTTGTTTGTAATGCAACTTGAATCTCCAAGCCCAACATCTGGATAAAATTTATTTTCTTTGGATTTTGAAATTAGAGTTAGCCCAAACCCTTTATGAGGTCACTTGGGAAATCAAGAGGACTGTTTCTATGGTCAGATTTTAGCTTGCAGTAGAAATAATGAGTTTTTAAGGGTGCTTATCAATAAAAATTCTTCTTTAAACAGCCTATTTCAGTATTCTAGAGCTCTCTGTGTTTTAGTAGTCTCAGAACCATCAATGTCAAGAACTATTTTATTTTCTCAAAGGAGTTTCAGTTCAGAAGCTTAGACATTAGCACAAAAATGTACCAGGAATCATGATGCAAAAATCTCCCTCCATCCTTAGATTTCTCCACATCCGCTATATATTTAATTAAACAGAAGAGAAAGGAACTAGGGTTGAGGGGAGAGGTGAGCTCCCCATATTTTCAGTGAATAAGGTACTTAAAAAAATTTTTTTGGATACTATTTTTATGAACCATTTGATTTCAAAGCTTGGCAGAACCATTGAAAAGAAGGGCTGACAACCAACTAGTTGGTCAGCTAACCATATCAAATTATTTAACATTTATCTTTCAGTTTCTGTATCATACATATCACTTCCTCTTGAATGCACTAAAGTTTGGTACTTGGCTTTGTTTCAACTGCATTAATAAGACCCCAGAAGTTCCATTTCTGCCACTTGCCAGAATCCTTGGGAAATATGGAAACTTATGAGTAATGCATTCATGACATGTTTTCGCTCAACAAATTAAATATTTGCTAAGATAAAGATAAAGTGTAACATCATTGGTAAATATAGCACAAAATGATAGAATTTGAGTCCCAAAGGGAAAATCTTAGTTAGAATTTAACTCCAGAGGGGCTTAGTCATTCACAAGGTCAGGGCTGTGGCCAATCCCAATGTTTGTTTATTTCCTTGAGAAGAAAGATAAGGGCATGAACTCTATGGTGTCAGTTATATTGGTGAATATCAGGGACCCTCCCAAGTGTCAGTTTTTAGGCTGTATCTAGACTCCAAAAAATAAAATAAATTTTTTAAAAGAGAGAAAAAAAAATCTCAAAAATAGCAACCCTTTTTTTTCACACTGCATTGCTTTACTTGATTTTAAATGATTACTCTCCATGCTATAATCATAATAGGGAGAGGCTCTAGCTATGTTTAAGCCAGAAACATGAAATAGAAATGGAACCAATCATACATATGAATAAGGAAGGTGAACCTGAATAAGAAAAAGGGGCTTTTCCTCTGCTTCGTGCATCTTTCTTTTCTTTATTCGCCCATTCATTCACAACAAATATTTGCTGAGCCTTCTCTACGTGCATGGAATTGTAGTAGGCACTGCAAAAATAGAAAGATGAATTAGACGATTAATCCTACACAGCAGGAATTCACTTAGAAAAACAAAACCTTTACATAACTAAATATGATACAAGATACCGCTGGAAAGTGTCAAAAGAGGCACAGAAAGGTACTGGGAAGTAGGCACAGGTGGGCCAGTGTATCGGTGTTAAGAACTGTGTTTATGGAATCAGAAAGATTCAGGACCGAATTGTTCTCTGGACCTGAATGACACTGAGGAACCTGCATAACCTTTCTATGTCTCCGTTTCCCCATCTAAAAAATAAGAATCGCTCAACCGACCTCCTATAGTCAGCTTCTTGATTTGTCCACGAAGCTGTTTTAAATCGTCTCAACTCTCTTAAAATCTCTAGCTTACTCCTCTTCTGTCCCTCACAGAAGATGACCTCAATTCCCATCCTCCAGAGAAAATGGAATCTATCCGCGAGAAACCCACTCGACTTCCTGCCACCAGCCTACACATAATAGAATCTACACCCATCACTCACGATCAGACTCACTCTATTCCTTACTTCCATCTCCTGTCCTGCAAAGTCAGATGTTCCTTTTTGCTGCCTAGGGATCATCAGCATTTAAAATTGTGCAAGTCTTTCCGATCTTAAAAACAACAAAAACAAAATCTTCCCTTAATAACCCTCAAAAATCTCTCTCTTTCTATAGACCCTGTGCTCTCCACTCTGTCCCCTATGGCTGCCACTAGTCACATGTAGTCATTTAAATTTAAATTAATAAAATTAATGGAAATTTTAGACTCAGTTCCTCAGTGGTACTAGCCATATCTCAAATGGCTAATGGCAACCACAGAGGCCAGCACAGGGCCGAATTGCAAACCTCAGGAATCTGGAACCAGAGCCTGCAATTTCTATTGCCCTCACTTTACTGCATATCCACTGTGCCTTGGGCACTGACATATATGTCTATATATTGAGATCTGAAAAATAAGCAAGTATTTAACTTACAAACATTGAATAAACACTATCCCTCTGATCCAAGCAACGTTTTGCAGTGAGCATCATTCTGCCATAACGTAGATGAGACTCAGAGGCTGTGCCTTGCCCGGAGCCTCACAGGTAGTAAGTCACAGAGTCTGGGCTGGAGTTCAAAGCTTCTGAAATGTATACAAACAAATCACATTATTCCCTGAACATCTCAATCTACTTCTCAACGTTTGAAATATAATACTTACATTCATACATACCTTTAAAAGAATCAAAAGGACATTAAATTTGAGGAGCAGCGTGTTTAAAAATACAAGGATGCATCCTTCCATTCCACAAAATAAAACTAAATTAAACTGAACTAAAATCACAAACAATTATTAACTCAGATGCAAATCAATCAAAGCTGACTGAAAGATTTGTGTTTCCAATTTGGCCCTGCTCATAATGCCTGGCCTGTAGTTTTTGAGCCTGACACCCAGAGGCTCTGGGCTGTTGGTGTGGACATATGGAGTGCTCACAGCAAATCAAAGAAAGGGCCAATCTGCCACATTCAATGCTGCAGTATTCCTAGGAAATCAGCTTCTGGATGAATCTACATACACAGAGGGCAGTAATAGATATTATAAATATTTTACACACTGAAGCACCCAGGTCCACCATAAGAAATCATCTTTCAGTGTTCAATCTGTGAGGACTCGAGCCACAGAGACCTGTACAAATATCTTTGAGACCCTACTTTCAGTTTTTTGGGGTCTCAGGGTAGCATGAAAAGTGATCCTAATGGTTCCTGTCATAATTTGAGAATTCCTAGAGTGGCTAACAATGACCCTCTTGGAGACGTGCTTGTTGTCTATGCCCACAGGTAGGTAGAGGCTCAGGGTACCTCTCAAGTGCAATCTCAGAAACCATGGAATTCATGAGAGCAGGCTTGCTGCCTTTGTTGTTTCCTGCTGGGTTTTAGAGCAACCTACAAAGCAATCTCTTTGCCATCAACAGCATCTCAACTCCTCGTAGTTTGGTCAGATTCTGATGCATCTCTGAAGCCAAAAGCTTCACAACCCACAACACCAAAAATCATTTGTAATGAATATGTGGACATATGTCCACCTTGGGTTAGTGTGACCAGAAGTTTACCTATTTCCTCCCATGCTTTACATTGTTTCAGCCTTCACCACTCCATAGACACACATCTATTGAAGAAGACCCTCTCCCCATTCCTAAAGTCTGACTTATATTCTACCCCAGGATTGTGAGTGATGGAACTCTTAAGCCATATTCCACAGGGGCAATCATGCACATAATTAAAATAAAATAAAGTTATCTTTTAAAAAAGGTATGTATCCACCTCAAACATTAGCATGGGTACTATAAAAATAAAAACAGAAAATAACAAGTGTTGCTGTGGATAAAAAATTGAAACACTTGCTCCATTGGGAATGTAAAATGGCTCGATCATTATGGAAAATATTTGGCAGTTCCTAAAAAGCTACAAATGGAATTACCATATGATCCAGTCATTCCACTTATGGGTACAGTATATACCAAAACAAAAAGCAAAAAAACTGAAAGTAGGGTCATTATTTCCAATAGCCAAGAGGTACAAGCAACCTAAGTGTTCATCAATGGATAAATGGGTAAACAAAATGTGCTATAAACATACAATGGAATATTATTCAGGCTTAAAAAAGGAAATAAATTCTGATACAGGCTACAACATGGATGGACCCTGATAACATTATGTTGAGTAAAATAAAACTGGTCTCAAAAGAACAAATACCGTATGATCACACTTATTTGAGGTAGCTAGAGTAGTCAACTTCAGAAATACAGACAATAGAATGATGCTTTCCAGGATTGTGGAGAAGGGACATAAAGAATCTGTTTGTTTTTTGTTTTGATGAGTACAGAATTTCAGCTTTACAAAATGAAAAAAAGTGTTGAAGATAGACAGTGTTCATTCATGAGTATACTTAATGCCATTAAACTGTACATTTAAAAATGGTTAAGATTATAAATTTTATGTTATGTATACTTTACCACAATTTAATATACATAAATTGTAAATCATTTTGTATATTTTCTCATTTTTTTTTTTTTGAGTTGGAGTCTCACTCTGTCACCCAGACTGAAGCGCAGTGGCCACTGCCGGGCTCCGGCAATCCTTCCGCCTCAGCCTTCCAAGTAGCTAGAACTACAGGCGTGCACTACCACACCTGGCTAATTTTTTGATCTATTGTAGAGATGAGGTTTCGCCAAGCTGCCCAGCGGGTCTCAAACCCGTGGGCTCAGGAAATCCACTCACCTCAGCCTCCCAAAGCACTGGGATTACAGGCTGAGCCACCAAGCCCGGCTCCAAAAGCACATTTGGAGGTCCAATTTGTTCATAAGTCCAATAAAGTTAGTCT
>CAUYQG010035488.1:0-31087 GCA_963574415.1 Tarsius wallacei | reverse complement strand
CAAAACCAAAAAGGCAGAGAAATAAATAAAAAGCACAATCTCATTCACAATAGCTACAAAAAAGAAAGAAAGAAAGAAAGAAATACCTCAGCATTTTTCTGACCAGAAAAGTGAAAGACCTTTGCAATGAAAACTACAAAATGCTGCTCAAAGAAATCTAAGAAGACACAAAAAATGGAAAAATATTCCATTTCATGGATAGGAAGAATCAACATTGTTAAGATGTCCATCCTACCAAAGGCAATCTACAAATTCAACACAATACCCATTAAATTACCAATGTCATTCTGGGAAATGATAGACCTGGAAATGACAATACAGAGATTCATAAGGAAACATAAACAACCATGAATACCCAAAACAATCATCAGCAAAAGAAACAAGGTGGGAAGTATCACACTTCCAGACTTTAAACTTTACTATAAGGCTACAATAATTAACAAAGTCTGGCAGGCATATAGACCAATGGAACAGGATAGAGATTCTGGAAGCAAAACCTCAGTTTCTCAACCAACTCATCTTTAACAAAGCCTCCACCAACAACCACGGGGGAAAGGAGAACCTATTCAGTAAATGGTGTTGGGAAAGCTCGCTGACTACAAGCAGAAGATTGAAACAGGACCCCTACCTATCACTACTCACAAAAATCAACTCTAAATGAATCAAAGACCTAAACGTAAAACCTCAAACTATAAGAATCTTAGAAAATGCAGGAGACACTCTTATGGGATTCGGAGTAGGTCACCAATTCCTGATCAAAACCCCAGCCATCTATGCCATAAGAGATAAGACAGACAAGTGGGATTTCATTAAACTGAAGAGCAAAAGGAACCATCAGGAGAGCAGGGAGACAGCCCACAGAATAGGAAAAAAATATTTGCCAACTGTGTATCTGACAAAGGCCTAACATCCAGGATCTACAAGGAACTCAAACATGTCAAAAGGAAAAACACAAACGGCCCCATTAAAAAGTGAGCAGAAGACATGATTAGATACATCTTAAAAGAAGACATATGGGCAGCCAACAGACACATGAAAAAGTGCTCAGCCTCACTAGTCATCAGAGAAATGCAAATCAAAACCACACTGAGATACCGTCTAAAGCCAGTAATAATGGCCATCATTAATAAAACAAAAAAACAACAGATGCTGACAAGGATGCAGAGAAAAGAAAATACTTCTACTATGCTGGCGGGAATGCAAACTAGTTCAACCTCTATGGAAAACAGTGTGGTGATTTCTAGAAGAACTAAAAATTGACATTTCTTATGACCCAGCAATCTCCCTACTGAATATACCCAGAGGAATTCAAGTCATTCTACCAAAAAGATACCTGCTCATGCATGTTTATTGCAGCACTGTTCACAATAGCAAAAACATGGAACCACCCATGCTGCCCATCAAAACTGGACTGGATTAAAAAATGTGGTACATATACATGATGGAATATTACACAACCATAAAGAAGGACAAACATATGGACTTCACAGCAACTTGGATGGATTTAGAGTCTATAATACTCAGTGATCTATCACAGAAGAAAAGAACCAAGTACCACATGTTCTCACTCATAAGCAAACCATGAACATTTATCATAATACTATAAGAAAGGGATTAGCGGTAGCAGGATACTGCCAGGGGAGGGACAGGCAGGGGAGGCACATAACATCAAAAAAGGTACCTGATTTCAAACCAGGTAAATTGGGACCAAAGGGAGGGCCAAACTTTACCTGTATGATGACCAATTGTATAACTAATCCTGAATTGTACCCCACACATTTAAAATTAAAAAAAAAAAATTAAAGAAATACATTATTTAGTTATGTACTGTTGTATTTTTTCTTTATATTACAACTGGACATTATAGTATTTTTTAAAGTTTTGTTATATTATCTCTGAATTCCATTTTATGGTGGTAAAAAAGATTTCCAAAATATTTTTCATAATAGGGTAGTATTAGATCAGAGAGTTTGAGAACCACAGATATAGAGAATGGGTTTCAGCTGGGCTCGGTGGCTCAGCCTGTAATCCCACACCTTGGGAGGCTGAGGTGAGTGAATTGCCGAGCCCACGGGTTCGACACCCACCTGGGCAACTTGGCAAGACCTCATCTCTACAATAAATCAAAAAATTAGCCGGGCGTGGTAGCGCACGCCTGTAGTTCCAGCTACTTGGAAGGCTGAGGTGGAAGGATCGCCGGAGCCCAGCAGGTTGAGGCTGCGGTGGCTGGGAGCGGCCACTGCACTCCAGTTTGGGCGACGGAGTGAGACTCCAACTCAAAAAAAAAAAAAAAAAAGAGAGAGAGAGAATGGCTTTCAACATTCACATATACTGGAGTGAAGTTTTTCAGTGGAATATTTGAGTTTCTTGCTCTGTAGCTTACTGTTGACTTCTTCAAACTCATTGGTTGCTTGCTAATGCTTCTATTTTTGTTAAAACATTGACTTTATTGCCTTTGGTCACTTGCCATTGCTATCTTTAGTCTTCTAAATTCTGAATTTCTTTTTAGATTAGGGACCCTATTCCTCTGTCTTTGTCCTGAAAGTCAAAACCATCCAATGTGATTGCTAGTAGGTCTTTCAGTATCTTATGGCAAACTCTAGCTGTATGGGTTTTCTCACTTATGTGTGGGTTAAGCCATCAGATTTAGAGAAGCATTTATTCAACTATTATGAAATTGCTGAACTTCCCTAAACTTTAGCTTTCTCATTTTTAAAATACAAATAATAATATCAGTCTCACTAAGAAGTTTTAAGGATTAAAGGAGATACCACATATAATGGATTTAACGTGGTATAAACTGTGGACATGTGGAACTTTTTACTCCCTGCTTTTGAATTACTTATGCGATTCTTTAGAATATCAATTATATATTAGGCTTTTAATGACATCCATTCCTTGCAGGATTTTGTCATTAAAAACTGCAAAATTTACCCAAATTTAGATCTGAAATATACCTACCAGTGATTGAAGATATCCTAGTGCAATTGTTTATTATTTCCATTTGATTTTAATTAGCAGGGTGAGAGATGCTTTTGATATAATATAAAATTGTTTACTTAATTCTTCCATGCAGTAGTCTCAAGGGTGAAAGCTTCTGCTGTAGTGCTTGGTCAAGCCTTAAACTTTATGTATTTTGGCACCGCTCTGTAACAGAAGTGTTCACGGCTGAGACTGCCAAGTGCACAGAGTAAATATAAATTTTTATCAGTACAGTAAGTGTTCATAATACTGACTGTCAGTGGAAGGCTATAGAATATTTTTATGATTCCAAGTATTAGAAGAGCAGTAAGGCTTTGAAGTGGTTGTAGGTTTTTAAAATCTAAGTTGCTAGTGCCCATAAATCATTATTGCACATATGATAATGCCCACAATATTTAACACAGAACAAGCAAGAAAACTAGAGGCCAGGATCTAACCCATGCTTCATGATGATTCTATAAACCAAATGATCTCCTCAACAGTCTTATATATATAATGAGACCATTGCTGGTAGGAAGTCATCTCACAGGGCTACTGGGAGAAAAAAATGAGGCAACACACATGAAAAAGATATTAAAATTCCAAAGCATAACTGTATAATTGCAATGGACTTCGTCCAAGTCCACTGCATTATTGGTTAAGAATCTAGTGGGTTTTTTTGTTTTTTTTTATTGTGATATTGAGGGGTACAGTTAAGGGTTAGGTACACAAATATGTCTCGTTCAGGCACCCTTGTTGATAAGAAGTGTCCCCCCATCCCTAGTGGTTTTTTAAGTAAGCCAGTTGCATTGACACAGGTTATATGACGATGCAAAATAACTCATTTTATATTCAGATCTATCAACTTCAGAGGGATCTTCAGAAATTATGTAGCCTATTTCGTTCTACTTCCAGGCATTTCAGTTTTAACATGCGGATAACAAACAAACAAAAATCCCCTATGTATTCTCCTTAGGATTGATGACATGTATTTTTCTCATCTCTCAGACCCTGGTTGAGCAAAGATCTGTGCTGAGCTATGAACTATCTTTTAAGAAATGAAGGTAACACATTGCTTATCCTGGGAGAGATTCCAGTCTGATAGGGAGAAACTAAATAAGATATTACTGAGTAAAACAAAACAGCTTATAAGGCAATACTTCCTGAAGCAATTTCAGCCCATTCTTCTTTTCTTGACCTGTCCTGTTAGAAAGTGGGCCTGTGCTATCCATAGAGCATTAGAGTGTGCCAGTTGTGTGCTTGTCTAAAAATATTAAATCCAATTACTGCTTGAAAGAATGAATTGTACTACACCCCTTTGAAAGTTATCAAATAAATTAACAAAATGCTAATTTTGGGGTAGCTTAAAAAGATAGCTTAGTTAATCTAGTAATATTTTTGGCCAGAGGAAAGAATTTGAGGTGAAATCTGCCCTAAAACACCATTAAATTAGGATGTTGTGTCTGATCTGTGATTCCTGAAGCCCTGGTATGTCATCATTTTCAAAACTGATGATATAATATCTTGGATTATTCTCTAATTGTTTTATGATTCTTCATTTTATATCCCCAGCTTTTAAAAAGGCAGGGACAGCACCTTTTACTTCTGCAGTATCCCTATAATATTCTACGCAATACTGGCATTCAGTGCAATTTTAATACATATTTTGTAAGTTCTCCTAGGTAACATGAATAATTCAGTAACTCTTTTGTTAGAATGGTCCTTTCATTCATTCAACAGAGCATGCTGTTTATCCTTTTATTTAGAAAATGAAATGTTCCAACCCTTTAAGCTGGTAGACCCAAAGGACACTTTATATCTGGCTCATTCCTGTGCTAAGTGGGTACCTCTCTCTCTCTCCTCACTTTTCACCTCCCACCACATCTAACTGGTTATCAAGCTTTGTCAATTCCATCTGCCAACTATCGCTCTGATACAATTCTTCCTCTCTACTTGTAGTCCTACCACCCAAATTCAGACCCTCATATTTTTCACCTGGATTGTTTCAAGAGCCTTTGAATTGATTTTGTTTCATCTACTTTTTATTCAATCAATACATATTTATTAAGGAACAATTATGTACTTCCCAGGTACTGAGGATTCAGACCAAATCTCTGCTGTCATGAAGCTTCATTATGAGCCTCAGAGACAGATAATAATAACCCAGAAAAAATGAGCTTGATAATTTCAGGTGGTTTTAAGTACTACAAAAGAAAATATAAATAAAGTGCTGTGATACTAACTGGTGAGTAGAAAGGGAGGATTCTTTTTTAGAAAAGGCATTTTGAGTTTGTAGCATTTAGCAGAGTTTTGAGTGATAAAAAGGAGCCAGCCATCTGAGGAGCTGAAAGACAGTCTTGCAGACATAAGTAAGAACACAAGACTGGGACAGAGAGTGGACCCATGTGGATGGAGCCTAGATACTAGGTGAAAGTATCATATGGGCAGGTGGGCCAGTGGCAGTGCATGTGACTTTGGTGACTAAAAGGAGTCTGGATTTTATTCTAGAAGCATTAGGAATATACTGGAGAGACTTAAGCAGGAAAGTGGCATCAGATAATTTAAGTTTTAATAGGCTGAGGAGTTTGGATTACATGTAAGCAAAACCAGAACCAGGAAGACAAGTGAGGAGAGTATTGCAACAGTTCAGATCCCAAGATGATAGTGGCTTGTACTATGGTGATAAAAAATGAAATGAAGACAGTAATTGGACTTATGTTATATTTTGGATATTGGGAACAAGACAAGAGGAGAAATAAAGATTGGTACCTACGGTTGTGGCTGGAACATTTAGTTGGCTAATTGTACAATTCATTAAGATGGGCAAGAATGGAGAAGGAATACATTTCTTTCCATTTTCTGCAAATAGAAAGAGTAACTTTTCTGCAATTCAAGTCTGGTTACATTTTGCACTTCAATTGTTTCCTATCCTTTCCCAAATAAAACTCAAGCTTTTTGTCACATACATGGAAGCACTTGAACTTGCCCTTCTTAATCAGGTTCTCTTCCCATCCCTCTCCCACCAGATACCTGGACATGCAGTCATAAGAGCTACCCACTTCTTTTCTCGACTTGCTGTACTGTCAGGTGTCTCCATGCCGCAACTCATTGTTTCTTCTGTTTAATATGTTCTTGACCCTCATCTTCTGTGCTGCAATATCCTACTCATCTTTCAAGATGCAACCAACGTGTTACCCCCTTCCTCTGTGATGCCCTATCTGCCAGGCTCAGGTGAATTTGTTCCCACAGCCTCCTGGGCAGCCTTAGGGAATGGACCTGTTACATTGCAACCACTGGGTATGCCTTGGTTATAAGCTTTGTCATCAAGTATGGAGTCACAGCCAACTTTATATCCTCAGTGTCCAGGAGTCATAGTGTCATTGCCGGTAACGGTTTCTTAGGGTAATGAATGCTTGGGACGTTTTTAACACACCATCTTCTAAAATAGCTGTATGTCTTTGCTGTTCTTCCCTCTATATAAAATAGACTGATAACTGTAAAGAGGGCAGTTAGAAGCCCCAGTCTGCACCTTCTCCAAACTTCTAGGATTTAAGTTGAGATGAACCTTACTACAAAGTTACCTTTAGAGAGGAAAAAGCTCTTTAGTAACTACTCTGTAACTGTTATTTGCTTGATTTATTTTTAGCAAATGTTATGTTGGCCCTTATGTTATGGATGACCCCAGAGCTTGAACAGAAATCTCAGCCTAGGTATAAAAGTGAGTTTTTGGTCCTACAACCACAGGAAACTTAATTTTGTCAACAATCTGAATAAACCTAAAAGGAATTCTTCCCCAGAGTCTCACGATAAGAGCCTAGCCTAGACAAAACTTTGATTTCAGTCTTGTAAGACTCTAAGCAGAGAACCTAGTCAAGTCAGCCCAGAATTCTGACTTAACTAATAAATGGGCATTGGGTAAACTGCTAAGTTTGTGGTAATTTGTTACATAGAAAGGAAAAACTAATACAATGCCACACTGGACATTCTCTGCATCTGTATTGCTCAATACTGTAACATTAAATATTTAGGGTTTTTTTCCTCTTGTTTTTTATTTTGAAGACGGGGATTACAATTCAGGGTTAGGTATATAATAAATATTTCGTTTAAATTACCACATGTTCTCACTCATAAGTGGACCTTGAACAATTATCATAATACTATAAGAAAAGATTGGCAGTAGTGGGAAACTGCCAGGGGAGGAGTGTGGGATTGGCAGTAGTGGGAAACTGCTGGGGGAGGGGGCCACGTTTCATCAACAAGGGCACCTGCATTATGAACATTTGTATACCTAACCCTGAATTGTACCCCACATCTTGAAAATAAAAAGTATTTTTAAAATTTAAAAAAGTTGGTTTTTGCCAAATCTATATTAATGTCTTGAAAGTCATCATGACTAGGCAGAATGGTGTTTAGGAGTTGAAAGGGCAGAGATAACCTGTGACCCCAGTGACCACAACAACTTTTACTCTTTCTGATTAACAAGGTGGGAATCTCCGTTAATTATTCATCTGTTTCTTACCTACAGCCCACCCCAACACATAAACAGTTATGTTGGTAAAACTTTGTTTGCTTGTTTGTTTGTTTCTTGCCTCTAGCTTGGCTTCATGAATATTCAGAACCATGAGAGAGATTTTTGCACAGAAGAAAAATTGTCATCAGGATAATTACTTTATAGGTCTTGAGACCCTGAGACTAGCCACTGCACTTGAAGGCAAGATGTTTTCTTAATGAGGAAGTCATTTTCCGTGTGTCAAAGTCATAAAACTTAAACACTGACCCCTCCCTATATTTCATACAGTGTCTGTGTTGTGCTTGCCTAAATATGTTGCCAGTAGATTTATATTCTAATAACTTGATTTTTAATTAGTGAGAAACCAAGGCAGTACTACTTAAATGTCTCACAAAGCATTGCAGATGACTCTAAATGCCTTATGATATAAATACCTTAGTAAAATGAAAACACAAGTAGCTTTGCATATATTTATATGTTTTGCCCTTTAAGTTTTGAGTTTAAAGGCTGAAAGCAGAGACAGTGGTAAAAGGAAGGCGGCTTCTTCTGAAGATCTATGAATTAAATTAGTCTGATTTGACTCACTGCATGCACACTTACCAGGCACCTACTATGTGCCAGCAGGTGTGGGGCAGGGTGGGGAGACAAGGAATACCAGGACATGGAGCTCTTCAGAATAATTTATTTTCCAAGGGAAACCATTTCTATTCCTTTGAATGGTCTCAAAAGATAAGTCAGGCAAGATGATGCAACAATTCTGGGGCCCTCAGGATTTCTTTGGAAATTGCCACGTGCATGATTTAAAAAATGATCTGATGAAAGCTATATTTTTTCCGGCAAGCTCTAAGTGGAAGTGATACAGCTCTACTCATTATAATTTACTTCTGGAAAGTAAATATTCATTTCCCCTAAGAACTTAAGGTGTTCTTTTAAAAGTTAAAAAAGTAAAATAGTTTTAAACATCTAAAATTATTTCAAGGTTAAACTGTCTAAATGAATAAAATAATTTATTCTGTGACGTTTTAACTCTGGACTAGAATAAAATTTCTAGTTCATTTTAGCTCTGGACTAGAATAAAATCCCTAAACAAGAATGATCAAAAGTCTTTTTCTTATTGAAATAAGAGTATGTGAATGTGCTACTCAGAACTTTGTGAGTTGGTGTTCAAGACTGGGAAGAATTAGAGTAGTTTTTGTGTTTATATAAGCACTTCATTCATTCATCCATCTGTTCATTCCGCCAGCCAGCCACCCATGAATGCATTGAGCTCAAATGTGTTGGGCACCCTCTCAATTTCAGGCTCTGGATTCTGTGCTTGAGTTTTCTGTTCTCTCAATGGGCAGCACCATTCTGTACTTTCTCCCTTCATTTATGGAACAGCATGCTCTTTTTATTTTGTTTGTCTGTATTCTAGGATACCTCTGTTCTTCCTTGAAGAGACAAAATCATCCTCTAGACTGAATTACTATGCCCTTACCCTAGATGTTGTCCAAACTGCTCACTGGTCTGGGCACAGCAATATCACAAGAAGCTGAAGGTCCTGAGTTGCCCTGATTTGAATGGACAGCATTTCTAAGAGGCAGTCAGTAGAAGAGAGACAGATGACTCAATGAACATGGCATATTTCTCATTGTCACTACTCCTCTGCCATGCTGGGCAGGTTCTATTTGTCTTCCACTCTTCTTTTGGTATCTGTATTAGTTTGCAAAGTATCACAGTCTGGATTCAGATAACACAATCAGACAATAGAAATACATTCTCTCACAGTTCTGGAGTCCAGAAGTTCAAAAATCAAGGTGTCAACTGAGTTATGTCCCCTCTGAGACTCTGGGTAGAATTTTTTTTTATCTCTTTTTTGTGGTTGTGGCAATCCTTGATATTTCTTGGTGTGCAGGTGTATCACTCTAATCTCTGCCCCTTCACATGGCCTTCTCCTTTGTGTGTCTGTGTCCAAATTTCCCTCTTCTTATAAAGAGCCCAGTCATTGGAGTAGAACCGGCCCTAATCCAGTATGAGCTCCTCTGAAGTTAATTACATCTGCTAAGACCTTATTTTCAAATTGAGTCATATTTGCAGGTTCAAGGTTACATCAATTCGGAAGGTAAGGACACTATTCAACCCAGTACCATATTCAACCTCCTTTCCTTACCCCTTTAAGTTCAGGGGCATATTATTCTTTCTTCACTTTCTTAAATTTGATCATGCAATTATAACTTGTTCACACTATGTGTAAAACTTTTTTAAAAATCCTCTTCAAATTACCTAGTGTGCTTGTGTCATTTGTATACTGCTAGGACTCTAACTGATACGCCTGTCCTTTAACTTACTTTCACTATCGCTTATTGCAGGAATGTCAAGAATATAAAACGTTGATCCAGGAATGGTTTACCCTGGTGTCTCATAATCTTTGTGGGGAAGGACCATTCAGCTTGACTATGCTTCTGCCCTTAATCTTAACTGGACTGAAAGTTTTTGTTTTTGTTTTGAGTCAGGGTCTCACTCTGTTGCCTAGGCTGGGATGTAGTAGCAGAATCACAGCTCACATAGCCTTGACCTCCTGGGCTCAGATGATACTTACACCTCAGCCTCCTAAATAGCTAGGACTACAGGCACACACCATCAGGACTGGCTAATTATTCCATTTTATTTTGTAGAGACAAGGTCTCGCTATGTTGCCCAGGCTGGTCTCAAACCCCTGGTCTCAAGCAATCCTCCCTCTTCAGCCTCCCGAAGTGTTGGGATTACAGGCATAAGCCACCACATCTGACCTGGACTGAAAGTTTTTTAAATATATGGCATTGATTCAAAATAACTTTAGAATAAAGAAAGCCAAAGGAGTGAGAAAGGAGATGGTAATAGAATGTCATGGGGACAAAGAACATAAATGTTTCCATATAGCAAAAGAGAAATATTTTAATAATCACAAGAAAGCAAGAAGAGGACAGAAATGTTTTTAAAATGAGTACGCTGCTGCTAATCTGGCCATAAAGGTGTGTTTTGTTTTGTATTACTTCTTTAATCTATAATTTATGTTGACATGTCTTTTAAATCCTATAAAAATCCTTTTAGCATTTTTATCTTGCCATTTCATTTAGGAATTTTACTTCTAGTATAAGTGAAATAAAACTGAATTTGGTTTAAAGTTCTCGGGTTTTTTCCTATCATTTTCAGATTTGTAGTCAGAGTTATGTTAAATTAAAAAGTAAACTTGGAAGCCTGTTACTCTTTATTTATGTTTTTAAGCAGCTCAACAAAAATAATGTTTAATTGTTTAATGAGTGTCTGTGCCTTAAAGATTGCAAAGAATTTGCTGATAAAACCATCTCATCTTGACAGATATTTTGATAATCATTGATAAGCTTAGAAATTCATTCTAATGCCTGATATATTTGTTTTCTATTACCCTGATAATTTTAATTCTATTAAATTGATATTTTAAGATTATTATTAGTCTAAAGCCTCATGTGGAAGATAGTTATAATTTTTAAATCTTCCTATCCCTGATTATATTTTTTACCTTTTCTTCATAATGATAACAAAAATATTAGAGATTATACTAGTAATAATACTATTTTCCAGGGGCTATGCTGGGTAGTATGCACACATTATGTTCTTTAGTGTTCTTTAATCTTCACCATAGCACTAGAAGATAGATGCTATCAGCTCCCCATTTTCAGGTGCGAAAACCAAGGCATATATTACAATGGCTACATTTTTCTCCTTTCATGAACTGATTTATGAAAGATAATAGTGGACCCTAATATTGAGACAGCCTTGCTCAATGCCATAGAGATCACCATGACAGCATTCTATTCAATCCCAGGCTGTCGAATTCAGAAACGATCCTCCTAATCTCCAACCCAGGTGTATGTGATTTTTTTTTCCCTATACTGGTCTTGCCAGTGGTCTGTCTATTTTATAGACAAAGAACCAGTTCTTGACTTTATTCTACCTCTTCTATTAATAATATATTTGTTTTCATTTTTTACCCTCATGCATATGATTATTTTTGCTATCATTTTAGATTCTTCAATGTAATTTTAGCAATTTCATTTTTATCTTTCTTATTTAATGATAAGAATATTTAAAACTGTGAAATTTTTCTCTCATTATAACTTGTAAGAAATCTTACACATTGCTATATTAAGTTGAACCAATAAAATTGACAAAGATAGTTGACAATTTTTGTCATAACAAAAATGATCATTTCAAATAGATCTATCTAATGCGCTGTGTAGTTGTCAGAATTATTTTCTCGATATTCTATAATTACAGTTTGATATACTTTCTTGTTTCAAATATTATTTTAAATGAGATTTATATTTTCATAATGGCTTAAGTTTTACTAATATTTCTCAAATTAAAATTTTTAAAATTATTTTCTAGGACATACCCCTAATGTACTTTCTTTACCAGAAAAAAAAAAAATTTCCCTAGCTCTTCTAGGGTGACATTCATTGCTCACCACAACACTTCTCAACAGACAGTCCAGCCTTGATCCAGTGTACACTGATCCCACCCCTACCCTGCTGGCCTCTGGCATGATAAAGTCAATTAATCTTTCTTTTCTCCTGTGCTATACCCAGGGACCCCTCAAACCTTGTCACATTCTTCTGTCTTCTGCCAAACCTCACCAAAGAGTACTCTATATTCACGCATCCCATTTCCTCGGGCTCCTCGTAGCCCCCAGTCTGCTATGACTTGACTTCACATCTATTTCTTCTGCAGATGAACTACCTGACAAACTTGCCTGTAGATTTTCCTGTATCTTATTTCCTCCCCTAAGCCATATCTTCCCTTCTTTCCCTCTGGCTTTACAAACACCAGTCCCAGGCTCTTCTCCTGCCTCTCTTCTCCTGCCTCTCCGATTATTTCTCCTTCTTCCTATCAGCAATTATTGTTCAACTTACCTGCTGAATGCTATTGTTCGTCAAGCTTCTGCTCCTAGTTCTGCTTTTCTTTTTACCACAAGCTTGTTGGGTAATCTTACACATTTACTTAGGAATTTATATTATTAGATCTAACTTTTTTTCCTGAGCTTAAGGTTCGTTTTTCCTAGCGCCTCAAGTTTATTGCAGAGTAATATAGTAACAGCCTGGTTGAGGCCACAGCTTGAAGTCATAGACATTTTGGATTTTATCATCTGAGAATGGGGATATTAGTGCTGACCATACAGGATATTGTGAGGTTAAATGAGTAACGTGTGTGAAGGACTTATCATCTAGTACATAGGGTCTCTCTTCTTCTTTGTCCCTCTCTCTCCTGCTTTGTGTCTCTTTTACTACCCGTTGACATCTTCCCTGATGTACAAAATTTACATTTTGCTCCTATACCTGTTCTGCTTCTATTTCAGTGAAAAACAATATTACATAACCAACTAAAAATTTAAGAGTCATCTTCGATTCATTTCTCATTTAAGAATCAGTCCTCAAATCCAGTTGGTCAGCTTCCTGTCTGTCTTGTTTCTTAATATCTTCTGTATGTACCAGATCTCTGTGATCTCTCTCTTAGACTGCCTAACAGGTTTCTGATATTCTACGAGCCTCCTCTTCTTTTCCTCAGGCACACAAAGCCCTCAAGAGCATACCCTTCTTAAGCACTTTGCAGGGGTCAACTGTTTTATCAGTTGACTCATGATTGCAATGGAATTTGAGTTGTTTGAAATTAAACAACTTTCCCTTTGATAGCATCCAATGAACCTGTTACAGTGCCTGGCAGGTAATCACACTCACCAACGTTGTTATCAACCTGAATCTTTATGGTAAGTGCTGTTGTTACTGAGTTCTTGCTGTATGCCTTGTGCCCCATTAAATGCTTTGCATATATCATCTCATTTAATTCCTTGTGCCAAACTGATGGACTAAGTACTAATGCAACAAAATGAAGCACAGAGAGAGTAAATAACTTGCCTAAAAACAGTACATGTCTGCATTGCTGACTGGATTATAATTCTAGGGCAGAAGGTAAAATGGTAAAATGTCTGTTTTAGTGTTGGTTGCCTGAAAATAAGTTTTTGAGATTAGCAGCTCCCCAAATCCCTTTACAAAATGTTCATCTTTTTCTCCATCTTTTAACACAGTGTGTTCTGTTCTTTTTCAAGCAGAAAAGCCAATAAAGAAGATACTAAAGTAGTATTTAAAAATTTATAGGGATACCTTGTAAATAAAATAGTCCAGTGATTACTGTGGTGATGACTTAAACTGATTCTTTCAGAGGATGGTGTTATGAGAAATCTAATAATTTCTAAATTATCTTTGAAAAACTTGTAAAGAAGAGTAATTGGAGCCGTGAACTCGGTAGCAAAATTTTTGGATGCTGGCTCTAATTAACTAGATTTGTCGGAGTTGGCTACATTTAAGAACACATTTACCAGCAAGCCAGTCCTGCATTTCTTTCCATTATGATCCAGTTCTTTTTATTTTATTTATCTTATTTTAAAGATGTGGGGTACAATTCAGGATTAGATATACAAGTGATCATTGTACAGGTAAAGTTTGTGCCCCCCTTTGGTCCCTGCTTCGCCTGGTTTGAGATCAGGTACCCTTACTGATGTTGTGTGCCCCACCCCCTTCCCTGGCAGTTTCAAGTGGTCCAGTTCTCATTAATCATGTACATGCCTTCATAGTCTCAGTATTGAAAACCATGGAATGAACATCTTATTCTGTTTCTAAGATTATCTGCTTTTACCTTTACTACCAGTGACCTTTTATTGATGGCAGTACTATGGAACAAAAGAATAACTTTAATAGCCATATAACTTATAGTATTGTATACCTGAGGATAAAGGAACCTAGTGTAAAATAAGAACTTTATAATGTAGGATTCATTTTATGAAAAGCACTGTACCTTGAGCAGAGTACAAAGATCAGTCGTGGTGCGTGTCTGACTGGCATTGTAAAGTTGTTGCTTCAATTGTCATTGACCAATTACTGTTTTATTATATTTTCTTTTTATTTTTATGGTACAGAATGCATTTTTTTCCCACAATAAGTCCTTGAGCACAAATACAGTAACAATTTGTGGCAAGAGAGAGAAAAAGGAATCTCAGTTTTATCTGCACAAAGGGACCAATTGGGGTTCAGTTGTGCATATAGTTGTATTCCAATAGAGTATTCTAAAGATATCTTCTTATTGTAAATGGTTCTTTTTAGAAAAAATAACCAAGAGGAAACTTGTTTTCTTTGACTTTTGGATTTGTTTGGAGATATTAAAATTCCTAGAGATTTTATATATGTTTATGCAGAGATGTAAATGTGATAAAGTAACACATGACACTGATTATATTCTAGACAAGTGTCATTATTGTGGTCATTGGGGCATAGCTAGGGCTCTGTTATTTAAAAAAAATACTTATTTTTATTTAAAAATTTTTTTTAAATTAGAGGTATAGTATTTAAAATCTAAGGGCTTACTTGTTTCCCATTCAAGCTCCACTGAATCTCAAAGAAAGAAAAACCAGATTAGGCATTTCTCCCTCTCACTGCAGCCCCAAGAAAAGTGGAAGGCTGTGATATCATGGCTTAATAATGCCTCTGATTAAAAAGAAAGAGAAAGAAAGAGGAGAAGAAAGGAAAAAAAAAACCTCTTCTTAGTGAATATTAAAATATATATAACTAAATGTACTTTATTATTTAGAAAATCAAATTTTAGTTTTTATGATGCATGTTTCCTTATACAAATACTTGCTCAAAATTGTATATAAAATATGAGCCTGCATAATGCTTTTCTGTATGATTCAGAGGATGTTGTAGTATGGTATGTTGTATACTCCCCCCACAAAAACTGTCCTCACATCAGGATTTTGTGGAATGTAATGTTATCCTGTTAGAAAATTACTCTATAATATGTGTGTATGGAAGCAAAACATATAATTATTTTCTAATAATAACTATAAATAGATAATAATGTAGACTACCCTCAGGAGTTAAAAATAGTGAGGGTAGATTATGGGGCATTTACTATTTTCAAAGTAAATCTTTAAATATAACATAATATCAAAATTTCAACTTAATAATTGTATTGCCATCTGTTAAAAGATACTGTCGTTTTTGTGAACAGAAGAGTCCTCTGTTTTGCACATGCTTTAACTGGGTAGCAGTAATGGCTTGATACCGTGAAGAAGTGCCCAGTCTTTAGGGTGTTCTAATCAAAGAGCTGATGAAATCTCAATCTTTTGTATCTAGAGGTTGTTCTACTAATTCACACAACATGTTAAACTGAATAGTCGTGACTTCCAGCTTCATTGCCTGGCAGGATTGGGAATGAGAGTTGAATGTAGAGTTGAATGGTTTTCTGGTGCTGTGTAAAGTAGACTCACATCTGTTTCTCACCCTTCCCTACCATTTCTGACTTGTTCACACTGGACTCAACCCTGTCTCTTCCATGTTCTTAGTATTTGACATGCAGCTTTCTCTGAGTCACTGGATTCATGGGTCCAATCCATTTGTGAAGCTGTGATAGTGTAACTGGAAAACTGAAATTTAAAAAATTAATTCCTTATTAATTTTGTTAACATGCTGATCTTTCCCCAAACAAATGAACTAAAGGGTAGTTTACTGGTACTGTCCTGAACAGCTTCATCAACTGTCACCGTATAAATACAACCAGAATATTTTTAAACAAAAGAAAACTAGAATTTTAATATTTTTATTGTCTCCTTGGTTTAACGAACAGCCTAGCCAACTTTTCTTCTGTAAAGTCCTCCTTGTACGCTTTTAAAAAAAGTACTGTACATATTTGCAATCACATTGTGCATAGATTCCTAATGGGTAATTTTCTTTTGTCAGGCCACAGCAAGGAACTGCAGAATCCTTGTCTGTAATGTAAATGATTGTATGTATTCATTAGTATGTTTTATTTCTATATTTTTCTATTAAAATTTTTATAACACTTCCAAGACAAAAATTCCAAGTTTACACTTTGAAGAATTTCTGTAATTAAAATTTCAGTAAACTAAACTTTTTAAGCTTAGAAGTTAGTTGGGATTTAACACTGAAGTTGCGCCAGATAAGCACCAAAAATATAAGACGCTGAAAACTGCTACACTACTTGTATTGGTTAGGGGTTTAGGTTTGGGGCTCT
This sequence comes from Tarsius wallacei, assembly GCA_963574415.1. NCBI lineage: Eukaryota > Metazoa > Chordata > Mammalia > Primates > Tarsiidae > Tarsius > Tarsius wallacei. The sequence continues at coordinate 14,535 of CAUYQG010035488.1, read as the reverse complement.
TCAGTTTTGTTAATTTTTTTTTTCAAATTTAAAAGTCTTAAGTGTACTATAAGCCTCAGCTCATTGTACAACTGGATTGTGGGTCATTGCTAGTTTGTGTACTGTTGCTTGGACATAGCACAGTGGTTGGTAATGGAATAAAGGATGCATGGACCAGAAAAAAAAAAAAAGATACTATCATTTTCTTTTTCTTTCTTTCTTTCTTTCTTTCTTTCTATCTATCTATCTTCCTTCCTTCCTTTCTTTCTTTCTTTCTTTTTCTTCCTTTCTTTCTTTCTCTTTCCTTCCTTCCTTTTTAGACATGTCATATTTCTATGTGGTATTGTCTATGAAGTCTGAAGTTGATGACTTTGAGAAGTTATATATGTATCGTAGAATGTTACCAGTTTTTCTAAAATAAAGCCCAAGAGATAATAGTATTTGGCTTTTTTAACATAATGATAAGAAAGCAATATTCAAATGCTTAAAAAAATCCAAAGACCCTAAAACATATTCTCATATAGTATATTTGTTTTCTTCTTATATTTGCCTACATATCTGTTAACTGATAAACTCTAATGATGTGAAAAAAGATTTTATTTATATTTGTGTCTACTGCCTTCCAAAAGTATTTAAGGCAATTATTTTTTAAAATGCCACAAAGTTTCCTTTGGCAACTGAAAATAACTTAGGACTTTTTTTTTACTGATTAAAATGTATCATAATTTAATTATAGTTTCTCGCACACCAATAAAAGGAAAAGTTATTTTTAAGGACTGGAGAATAGTGTATTGTTGTAAAGCTTAAAGGGAAAAAAAGCAAGGGGGCAGGAGTGAGTGTCACTCTTTTGCATTTTATCTCTTCCGGATAAAAGTATAGCATATCCAATGAAGGAGAACTCCAGGGTTAGAAAAAGCTCTCTCTGCACAATAACTTAACCAGGGATAAAAATTATTACAGAATAATTTTTATGCCAAACATTTAAGTAGAGGGTTGTTTTTCACTGGTTGAGCTGAATTTCCCACAGCTCATAAAGAAGTTAAATAACAAACGCCAACTACATCGATATTTAGATTTCTATTGCATGGGAAGACACATTTAGCTTGAGAAGAAATAATTACTGGACTCTTGTCATTGCTGGGACTTAAGAAATGTGAAGGATTGAGGAGAGCTATATTCTGAGTTCTGTTTCACTTCATAAGCCTTTGTTTCTGACTTTAATTTTCTTCAGCTTGCCTTTTGAGAGGGCGAAAAACTGCAAGGTCTTGTTCACAAACATGTTCAGAATCTTTCCTTCAAACCCACCCCAGCTTTATTTTCTTAAGTGACTTAATCAAAGGTAATTCGAGTTCACATTTTTGTATCAATGGTTGTATTTAAAGAGGTCTTATCTGATTTCCATCACCAATTACAGGCTTGCATTTCTTGTTTATATCCATCTCGAAGCTGACAAGGGCCTGGTTTGGTTTTGATAGGAAGTCAAGCCTTCATCTCATGTCAAAAGTCCCTAAAGCACATTTGTTCTGGTAAAATTATATCTCGGGAATGATGGGTTCTAATACGAAATGAGGATGTGGTGGCATGGGGTGGTCCCTGCCACTTTGTTTGAAAAATAAATTGTGAAACCTCAGTAGTAAATATTTGCCTGAGAGAACACAGTGGGAGGGAAATTACAGTACTGGGGAATATTGCCATTAAGGGTACTGAAGTCAGAGGTTAACGTAACAGGAGTTGGTCTAGTCAAAAAGGTCACAGCGGCTTGGCCCACTCTGCAGAGAGCTCCTAGATGACTTTTAACTATTTTTGGCAAGATAAACATCATATGTCGCTGCCTTTGGGAGCAAAGAACAAAGGTCGAAGACCCAGGGGGATTAACTTCTTAAAAAGAGATACAATATTTAACTTGGCTGCCCTCAAAAGCCTTGGTTTTCTGGCTTGCTTTCCTTAGCAGTGGAATTCCAGGTTTTGTTTTAAACAAATAGAGTATCTTTTAGAAGTCAAGAAGCAAACACTGCAAACTTAATGCCACAAGAAATGGCAGACTATAAATTAAGTTTTAGACTCCATTTTGAGAGACGTGGTGGTCTGAATTATGCTACACTGTGCACCTCCCTCACAGGTCCTCTGCACCACTGTTTGCTTCCCACCTGACAGCCCTGGCACCTGCTCTTCCCACTCTGGGCTGTACCTGTCAGCTGCTTATTTGTCTCATCCAAATGGACTCTGAGATCCCTGTGCTCCTCTTAGTCTACCTTATTTGTCATTGACATCATTTAGTTCAGCAGTTATTCTGAAGTCAGACAGATTTGCTTACTTCTTTGAAGGATAAAATCGGACAAGTTATTTAACCTCATTGTACCTCAGTTTCCTTGAACCTGAGGTGACAGTAATAATAGTAGCAACTTCATACGTTTGATATGATGACTCACTGGGTTAAACCAAAACACAATCTCTCATGCACAATACTCAAATCCAGAATGCTCTGGAGACTGGACATTTTTTGTAGCAGGCTCAGTTGGCAAAACCTGGCCTGAACTAATGCGAAGCTATATGTAGACTTTATTCCATTTAGAGTGACTATACTTATGTTTCATTGCAGAAAAGTTAATATGTGTAATTATAGAGTGTTGCCCCAGACCTCCTTAGGTTGTTATATACTATACAAAAATCTTAAAATTTTTGAATTCGGAACTTCCTTTAGATTGTTATATTCTATACATGGGCAATTTAGGTTGATTGCACACCTTTGCAATTGTGAATTGTGCTGCGATAAATATATGAGTGCAGGTGTCTTTTTTGTATAACAACCTGTCTTCCTCTGGGTAGATACCAAGTAGTGGGATTGCTAGATTGAATGATAGATCTACTTTGAGAAATCTCCATACCAATTTCCATAGAGGTTGTACTAATTTATTCTCCCATCAACAGTTTTTAAGCAATGTGTTTCACAGCAATGGTGAAATTTCACAGCAATTTCCATAGAGGTTGTACTAATTTATTCTCCCATCAACAGTGTTTCACAGCAATGGTGCCAACATTAATTTTTTTTTTGTTGCTTTTTTAATAACGGCCATTCTGACTCTTGTAAAGTGATTTATCATTGTGGCTTTAACTTGCATTTCCTGATGATAAGTGATATTGAACATTTTGGCATACATTTGTGTATCTTCTTTTTTTTTGAATTGGAGTCTCACTCTGTCACCCAGGCTGGAGGGCAGTGGCACACTCTCAGCCACCGCAGCCTCGACCTGCTGTGCTCCGGCGATCCTTCCGCCTCAGCCTTCCAAGTAGCTGGAACTACAGGCGCGCGCAACCACGCCCAGTTAATTTTTTGATTTATTGTAGAGATGAGGTCTTGCCAAGTTGCCCAGGCGGGTCTTGAACCCGCGGGCTCAGGCAATCCACTCACCTCGGCCTCCCAAAGCGCGGGATTACAGGCCGAGCCACCGAGCCTGGCAAGTCTGGACTTCTAATTGGCCTTCACTCCCCCGGTAGTATACCAGGTACCCTTGGTGTTATCATGTGTCTCATATCTTCCTCCCTCCCTCCCTTTCCTAGCAGTGCCCTGCGACTGCCTATCCCACCCTTGTGCTGAAGCGACTAGTGTTCAGGGCCCACTTATGTGTGAGAACAGGCAGTATTCACTTATTTGTTTCTGTGACAGTTACTTAGTATCATGATCTCCAACTGCACCGAAGTTGCTGCAAAAGTCATTGTTTTGTTCTTTGTGGCTGCATAATACTCCATTGTGTATATGTGCCACATTTTCTTTATTCAGTTATCTTTTGATGGGTTAGCAGAATTGGTTCCGTGTTTTTGCTATTGTAAGTAGTGTGGCAATAAACATGCATGTGCAAGTGTCGTTTTTGGTAGAGCAATTTTTGTTCTCCAGATATAGTCCCAGGATTGCTGGATCATACGAAAGGTCAATTTTTCATTCTTTTAGGAATCACCACACTGCTTTCCATGGAGGTTGAAGTAGCTTGCACTCCCACCAACAGTCTAGAAGCATTCTCTTTTCTCCACAGCCGTGCAAACACCTGTTATTTTTTGATTTACTAATGATAGCCATCCTTACCAGAGTTAACGGATATCTTATTGTAGTTTGTTTTCTTTTTAATTTTTTGTTTTAAAGATGTAGGATACAGTTCAGGGTTAGGTATACAAATGTTTGTTACGCAGGTACCCTTGTTGTTGAGGTGTGCCTCCCCCATCCCCTGGCAGTTTCCCAATACTGCCAATCCCACCCTGTACCCCTGGCAGTTTCCCGCTACTGCCAATCCCTTTCTTACAGTATTATGATAATTGTTCAAGATCTCCTTATGAGTGAGAACATGTGGTACTCAGTTCTTTGTTTCTGTGATAGATCAGTCAGTATTATAAACTCTAAGTCCATCCAAGTTGCTTTGAAGTTCATAATTTTGTGTTTCTTTATGGTTGTGTGATATTCCATTATGTGTATGTACCACATTTTAAAAAATCCAGTCCTCTTTTGATGGGCAACTTGGTTGGTTCTATGTTTTTGCTATTGTGAATAATATTGCAGTACACATGTGTGTGCAGGTATCTTTTTCATAGAGTGATCTGAGTTCCTCCAGGTATTCAGTAGGGGGATTGTGGAGTTTGTATGGAAGGCTGATTTTTAGATCTTTTAGGAATCTCCACACTGTTTTCCACTCATTGTAGTTTTGACTTGCATTTCTGTGATGATTAGTGAGGCTGAGCACTTTTTCATGTGTCTGTTAGCTGCTTGTATATCATCTTGTGAGAAGTGTCTGTTCATGTCCTTTGCCCACTTTTTAATTTTTTTCCCTTTCATTTCACTTGAGCTTCTTGTAAATCCTGATGTCAGGCATTTGTCAGATGCATAACTTGCAAATATTTTTTTACCATTCTGTGGGTTGTCTCTTTACTCTCTTGATGATTTCTTTTGCTGTGCAAAAGTTTTTCAGTTTGATGAGGTTCCCCTTGTCTATATTAGCTTTTATGGCATTTGCTTTTGGGGACTTAGTCAAGAATCCATTGCCTACTCCAATGTGCATAAGGGCGTTTCCTACATTTTCTTATAATATTCTTATAGTTTGAGGTTTTACATGTAGGTCTTTGATCAATTTTGAGTTGATTTCTGTATAAGGCGATAGGGAGTCCATTTCATTTTTCTGTATGTGGTTAGCCAGTTTTCCCAGCACCACTTGCTAAATATGGTCTCCTTTCCTCAATTATAGTTATTGATGACTTTGTTGAAGATGAGTTGGTTGAGAGACCATGTTTTCACTTCCAGAATCTCAGTGCTGTTCCATTGGTCTATGTGCCTATTCCTATACCAATACCATGCCATCTTGGTTACTGTAGCCTTATAATACAGTTTAAGTCTGAAGGTGTTTTGTTCCTTTTGCTGAGGATTGTTTTGGCTATTCGTGCTCCTTTTTATTCCATATGAGCTTCTGTATTGTCGTTTCCAGGTCTGTGAAAAATGATGTTGGTAGTTTGATGGGTATTGTATTGAATCTAAAGATTGCCTTGGGTAGAATGAACATCTTGATAATATTGATTCTTCCAATTCATAAGCATGAGAAGTTTTTTCATTTGTGACATCCTTGGTTTCTTTGAGCAGTGTTTTGTAGTTCTTGTTGCAAAGGTCTTTCACTTTTCTGGTTAGGTGGATACCAAAGCATTTCTTCTTTTTTGTGTGTGGCTATTGTGAATGGGATTGTGGTTTTGGTTTTTTTTTTAATTTTTAAAATTTTGTTCTCTGCTTTTTTGTTGCTGGTGTATAGAAATGCAACTTTCTTTTGCACATTGATTTTGTAACCCAAGACTTTACTAAAGTCATTTATAAATGTGAGGAGGCTTTTGACAGATTCCCTGGGGTTTTCCAGGTATAAAATCATATCATCTGTAAAGAGGGATAGCTTAACTTTCTCTTCTCCTATTTTGATACTCCCAATTTTGTTCTCTTGCCTGATTGCTCTGACTAGGACTTCCAGTACTCACAAGGAGTGGTGAGATTGGGCATCTTTGTCTTATTCCAGTTCTTAGCAGGGAATGCTTCCAGCTTCTGCCCATTGAGCAAAATGTTGGCTGCAGGTATATTATAGGTGGCTCTTATTTTTTTAAGGAATGTTCCTTCTATGCTTAGGTGCTGAAGAATTTTTTATCAAGAAGGGATGTTGGATTTTATCAAATACTCTTTTCAGCATCTAATGAGGTAATCATGTGATTCTTGGTTTTACATCTGTAATGTATTGAATTACATTTATGGTCTTGTAAATGTTGAACCAGCCCTGCACCCCAGGAATGAAGCCTACCTGGTCATGGAGGATGATCCTTGAGATGCATTGTTGGATTCAATTTGCTAGAATCTTGCTGAGAATTTTTGTGTCTATATTCACCAAGAAGATTGGCCTATGATTATCTTTCTTTGTTGGGTCTTTGCCTGGTTTGGATATCAGTATGATGTTAGCTTAATAAAATGAGTTGGGGAGAATTCCATCATTCTCAATTGCCTAGAATATCTTCAGTAAGATTGATATCAGCTCCTCCTTGCATGTCTTATAGAATTCAGTTGGGAAGCCATCTGGTCTAGGACTCTTTTTGGCCGGGAGATTTCTTATGACTGAGTCAATTTCCTGTATTGCTATTGGTCTGTTTAGTTTCAGTTTCTTCTTGTTTCAACCTTGGGAAGTTGTGTGATGTCAGAAAACCCTCTATTTCTTTTAGAATTTCATTTATTTGCATGCAGCTGTTCATAATAATCTCTAATAATATTTCAAATTTCTTCAGGGTCAGTTGTGACTTTGCCTTTTGCTTTTCTAATTGTGCTTATTCGGACTTCTCTCTTTTTTAGTCAGCCTGGGACAGAGATCCATCAATCTTATTTATTCTTTCAAAGAACCAGGTTTTTGTCTTGTGGACTCTTTCTATAATTTTTGTCTTCTATATCTTACAATTGTGACTTTATCTTAGTAATCTGGATATTTCTGTTGAAATTAAGATTTAGATTATCTTGCTTTTCCAGCTCCCTTAGGTGTGATGCTAGACTGTTTACCTGTAATCTCTCCCACTCTGGGAGCTTTTCTATCCTCTCAAGAAATCCTGCTTTCTCAAACAACAGCAACAACAACAACAACAACAACAAACCTCTCTATTTTCTCATTCCTTCACCTTCACAGGGCAGGGATTCAGTTCCTGTGCAAGCCTGGTGTATGGCAGGGGTTGGGGCATCCAGATTCCAGCATCTGCCTTTGTTTTCTGGTCTCCATGTGTTCCTGTCCACTTTTTAATGGGGTTATTTATTTTGTTTTGTTTTCTTGTTGATTTGTTTGAGTTCTTTGTAGATTTTTTATCCTTTGCCAAATGTACAGTTTGTGAATATCTTCTCCTATTTAGTAAGTTGTCTATTTACTCTGTTGATTAATTATTTGGATGTGCAGAAGCTTTTTAGTTTAATTAAGTTCCACTTATTTATTTTTGGTTTTGGTGCATTGGCTTTTGGGTTCTTAGCTATAAATTCTTTGCTTTGACCTATGTCCAGAAGAGCTTTTTCTAGGTTTCTTTCTAGTATTTTTATGGTTTCAGGTCTGACATTTATGTCTTTAATCCGCCCTGAGTTAATTTTTGTATATGGTGAGAGATAGCTGTTAAGTCTTGTTTTTCTGTATGTGGCTATTCAATTTTCCTAGCACCATTTGTTGAATAGGGTGTCCTTTCCCCAGTGTATGTTTTTGTCTGTTTTTTCAAAGATCAGTTGTTTCTAGGTATTTGGGTTTATTTCTGGATCCTGTGCTCTGTTCTAATGGTCCATGTGTTTGCTCTTGTACCAGTACCATGCTGTTTTAGTTAATATAGCCTTGCAGCATAGTTTGAAGTTGGAGTATAGTTTGAAGTTGGGTAATGTGATACCTCCAGCTTTGTTCTTTTTGCTTAGGATTGCTTTGGCTATTCTGGCTTGGGGGGGGGATTCCATATGAATATGCACCTCAATTTCCTCATGTTCAAAATGCAAAAAATAACTATATCATAGTGTCTTAGGAATTAAAAAGTGAATATGTGTAAAGTAGTTAGAAAACTGCTTGGCACAGAGTAAATTCTATGGTAGGGTTAGTCCATCATTATTATTGGTATTATTGCATGAAAGCATTACAAACTGGTAATTGAAAGCATACCATGTAATCGATGAAAATAGAAATAAATGCCATGTTCCAGAATAGATCAATTCAAATTCAAACTCAAATTTACTAAGATAAAAATTAATTTTCATGTAATAGAAAGAAAGTAGAAATAAACAACCTGCTCCTGAATGGAATAATTCAAAAGTGTTAGACTAAATTAATCTATACATTTAATTAAATTCTGATACAAATTCCAATTTGATTTTCTAGAATGTGACAAGTTGATTATTAATTTGGAATAGAACATGTGTGGACATAAGTTTAAAAAAAATGGGAAAAAACAGTAATAATGGTGAAGTTCCAACAGATACTAAAACATACTATAAAGCTATTTTAATTAAAACTGTGCATTGTTGGGCATGAATAGACAAAAATTTTATTTTATGTAATTTTGTAGTAGTTTATATATTTTTTTAATTTTAAAGCTGTGGAGTACAATTCAGGGTTAGGTATACAAATGTTCATTATAGCAGGTACCCTTGTTGATGAGATGTGACCCTCCCTCCCCTGGCAGTTTTCTACTACTGCCAATCCCTTTCTTATAGTATTATGATAATTGTTCAAGTTCTGCTTATGAGTGAGGATATATGGTACTCTGTTCTTTGTTTCTGTGATAGATCACCAAGTATGACAGACCCGAAATCCATCCAAGTTTCCACGAAGCCCATATGTTTGTCCTTCTTTATGGCTGCATAATATTCCATTGGGTATATGTACCACATTTTTTTTATCCAGTCCAGCTTCAATGGGCAGCATGGTTGGTTCCGTGTTTTTGCTATTTTGAGTAGAGCTGCAATAAACATGTGTGTGAGACTCCAACTCAAAACAAACAAACAAGCAAAAAACAAAAAAACAGGGAGGGGAAATTGTCTTTTTACTCAAGATTTTTCTGTCCTGTTTGAAGTTGGTTTTTGGTGTTTTTTTTTTTAGTTGACATCTCACTCTGTCGCCTAGGCTGGAGGGCAATGGCATGCTCACGGTCACCACAGCCTTGACATGCTGGATTCAGACAATCGTTCTACCTCAGCCTTCTAAGTAGCTGGAACTACACAAGCACACTACTATGCCCAAATAATTTTTTTTAATTGTAAATATGAGGTCTTACTAAGTTGCCCAGGTTGGTCTCAAGTCCCGGGCAATCCTTTTGCTTCAACCTCCCAAATTGCCGAGATTACAGGTTTGAGCCACCGTACCCAGCATATTTGAAGTTTTACAACAAGAATTCTTTATTTAATATATGAATAATTAAAATAATTATTCAATTTAAAAATAATCTAACCATTATACACAATACAATATATACACATGCACACTTATTCAATTTACTCATTGTATGATTTTGGCGGTTACTTGTGAGTGATTACATATTGATGATGCCAACAAGGGATGGAATTTAGAAAGTGATGAGATCGTATACGTCAAACAGTTTACTGAATTAACCATATTAAAATTTCAACCTATCAGGTCACTACTGGACAATTATATACCATATAAAATACAATGAAGAATAATAATATGTACATCCCGATCCAATGTCAGGTTTATGGCCTTGATATAGATGCTCGTCTTCCTTTCTACCATTTGCAGTTTTCCTTTTCTGTCATCTTTAAATAGGCAATCAGATCCCTGTTATATGAATCCAGTTTGTCACAGTGCAAAATCTTGGCAGCTTTAGTTCCCTGAGTTTTTTTTAAATAATTATTTTATTCAAATTTATTTTTACTCCAAACCTTTACCAGCAACCCCAGGTATCAGAAGACCTGGGACTTGAAGCAGATTAACTTCTAACCTGAGTGCCACCTTATTGCACCCAAAGTAATTTATAAATGCAATCTGAGAAAATAATTGCTTACAAAGAACATGTCTGCTGCTTAGGGGACCCTGTGAAAAGTATCTTACAGCAAAGGGGGCCCCTGCTGGAATAGAAAGGGATGTTCTGATCTGAGTTTTCTTTGATGATTTCATTATGAATTTAATGCAGCAAAGATTTTCAGTATAAGCATTAGACAACAACCAAGATTTTTGTGATCTAATATAAAATGATTTTATATAGACAAAAATTTAAGGCAAGCAAAATTCTACAGCTTGATTGTTCGTGGGATGATATTTCAAGCTTCCAATCATTTCATTTTAAAAGACCTCAAGTTTACAATGATGAATCTAGAAAGCACTAACAAATCCTACTCATTCAACTCTAGTTCTTGAAATGGCATCTGCCTTAGAGCTATAAAAATAACAGATGATTTTTTGATAGCTTATCAGTTAACAGACTGCTTAGTTAGGGTAGCACATTTTTATGCTAATGTCAGCAGAGAGGGAAAGGAAAAGCAGGGAGAAAGAAAGTAAAAAACACAGAGCACTATGATAGGGTAGAAGGAAATTTAAAGTCTCATTTTGCTCAGATAATTAGGAATTTTCTCTTCCAGGCTTCTTTCTTTGTAAGAAAAAGTGGAAACTTTAGTGTGTTAGACTTGTTTAAACTTGCAGTACATCCTAGAGGTAAGTGAGAGGAGTCATAAAATATAATTTTGTGTTTAAATCCCATAAAAATGTTTTATACTGGGTGCAAAAATGATAAGCCTTTATGGATAAAGAATTCCATTGATTAAAGAATGTATTTTTTGTAATGTCAATATGACATTGTAGTCTCAGAGCTAGGATTGCAATAATTAATTCTAGTAATTCAAGCCTAGTTCAATGAAAAATATTGTTGAGGTTCTAATATGGTGTTGCAATATTAAAAGAAAGAATATAATGAAATAATATATTGACCCCATATAAGGGGGGTTAATATTAGATTTTCTAAGTAGTTTAGAATAAATCATAGACCTATAGAATCTCAGATTTGGAAGAAACTTATAGTTCTGTTGTTACAATCTGTCATCCAGAGTCTACATTCCATCTTTAACAGCATAATAATAAAGTAACATGTGTTAGTAATGATATGAGATTTAAAATTTAACATTTATTCAGTATTGCATTCTAGATCTCAATTAACTAAGTGATTAAGTAATATTAATGAGAACAGTAAATTTTACTTGAATAGTGAAGGAAACATTAAGTTCACCAGATAGATAAAGAGGAGAGTGGTATTCAGGAAAGTAAAACAGCTAAGGTAAAATTTCAGAGTAAAAAACATTGATGTGCATTCAAAAAACTTCAGATAGTCCAGTGGGAGAAGAAGATAGATTGCATCATGAGGGTTGAACAATTAACCTGGGCTGGAAGATAAAAAGCCTATGTACCATGCTAGTGGAAGAGAAACAGTCATATCAAGATTGGACCAAATGAACAAATATATATGTGTATATTTTTATTCTGAAGAGATCATTCTGACAGTTAAAAATAGATTTAGGGGGTACAAGTGCAGTTTTGTTACACGGATATATTGTGTAGTGCTGAAGTCGAAGTCTAGGCTTTTAGTGTAGCTTCCACCTACATAGTGCTTATTGTACCCATTAAGTATTTCTCTTCCTTCAGACCCCTCCCACTCTCTTACCCTTCCAAGTCTCTAAGGTCTATTATTCTGCTTTCTATTGCCACATGTACACATTCTTTAGCTCCCATGTATAAGTAAGAGTATGTAGTGTTTAGCTTTCTGTTTCTGAGTTATTTCAATATATAATGGCCTCCAGTTCCATCCATGTTGCTGCAAGATACATAATTTCATTCTTTTTATGAGTAGTAATCCATCTGGTATGCATGTGTGTGTATGTGTGTGTATCACATTTTCTTTATCCAGGCAACTTAAGTTGACTTCCTATCTTTGCTATTGTGAGCAGTACTGCAACAAACATACAAGCGCAGGTATCTTTTTGATACAATGATTTCTTTTCCTTTGGATAGATACCCAATAGTGGGATTGCTGGATTGAATAGTAGTTTTATTTGTAATACTTTGAGAAGTCTTCATACGATTTTCCATATTTAAGTCTCTTCATGTCATTTGCCCACAGTAACCAAAACAACATGGCACTGGTATAAAAATGGACACATAGATCAATGGAACACAACAGGAAATCCAGAAATTAAGCCACTTACCTATAGCCAACTAATCTTTGACAAAGTCAACAACAACAAACATTGGGGAAAAGATGCCCTATTTAAAAAATGGTGCTAGGAAAATTGCATTGCCATATGCAGAAGAATGAAACTGAACCCCTATCTCTCACCATACACAAAAATTAACTCAAGATGGATTAAAGGCTTAAATGCAACACCTGAAACCATAAAAATACTAGAAAAAAAAAAACTAGGAAAAACTCTTCTGAACATTGACCTAGGCAAATAATTTATGACTCGTACCTCAAAGGCAAATGCAACAAAAAAATAGACAGAGGATTTAATTAAACTAAAAAGCGTCTGCACAACAAAAGAAATAATCAATGGAGCAAAAAGACAACCTGCAGAATGGGAGGAAATATCCGACAAAGGACTATCTAGAATCTACAAGGAACTCACACAACTCAGCAACAACAAAAGAAAAATATTAAAAAGTGGGCAAAGAACATGAACAGATATTTTCCAAAAGAAGACATACAAATGGCCTTTTTGACAGTTCTGAAGGATAGACTGAAGATGGTAGTCAGACGGTGATCAGATGGGACTGCGTGAAGGCAGAAATTTAGGTAAAAGGGCTATTTCTTTCTGACAACAGTCCAAGTAAAATATACTGAAGAACTCAATTTAGCCTGTAGGACAGAAAAGAAAGGAACTGGTAGAAGACATTTTTAGTACCTAATCACTACAAGTTTAAGAGATAAAAGAGTTTGGGGTTCCTCCTGAGTCTCTCAAACAGGTGACTGGAGAGTTGTGTATTATTAAGCATAGAGATGAAAAAAAAAGCTGTGAGGGGAAATTGATGGATTTGAGGAGCCCTGGTTTGTCCAGGGGGTGGCTAGTGAGCTATTGGAACCATGGGTCTTGCATGTTCTGAACCAGAGAAGTTTTGGACAGTTATCCTTCTCAATCTGAGTTTCATGAGGAAATCAAGTTTTACAGAGAATGATATAAATGACCATTTTCTCAATTCTCCTAAGGATGGTACATATATGCTACCATTTCAAATGCATAAGAAAGAAGTTAATTCATCACATAGAGTAAAGAATTAGATCATTAGGGTTCATTCTTTCCGTGAACTTTGGCTGAAATGGGATGAGTCACCCAGGAAGAAAACGAAAGAGGAAAGAGTCATGTCCTCCTGGATTTCAGAAGCTCACAAAAGAAAACAATGACCAAAGAGATTAGAAGAGATGCTTGCAATCTAAATTTCACAGATGCGTGTATGAAAAAAAAGAGAGAGAGAGAAAGTTTTGAGAAAAAAGATTAATTGTGTCAAAGTCCCAAGTTTTAGAAAAACAGCATTTATAGAATACCCACTGAAAACCAGATTTAACTTATATAAGGAATGAATATTTTCTTAATAGATTTAGGATTTAGACTCATTGATGGCATCACAAAGAACAGGCAATCGAGTAGTTATTTTAGAACATAGATGTAAACAATTTGAAGTAAAGAAATAGAAAATGTAGAAGATTCTGGTTCAAACACAGGGAATGCTTTCTTTAATAGAAAATTTTTTGGTGATGCTTGGGTCACTTCTAATATTCCTCACCACTTAATAATATGCCCATGAGTAATCAAATGCTCCTGAGATAGTCTGTGAGGGTAAGCTCTGATGTTGATTGTGATCTTGCTTATAGAGAGCCAAAATCTCTTCCCAAGTAACTACTACTCACCTTGCCACTAACCCACCCCTGAGCATCATGGGGATATGCATAGAGCCTTCCATGACATGTCCTTTAAAATACTAAATGATGTAATCTTATGTTTGCTCTGAGTCTCTGCCACACATGAGGAAACTGAACAGCCAGATGATAAGCACCTTGCCAGAGTTATACAGTAGTGAGTGACAAGCCTAGAATTTGAATTCAAGTAACTTCATCTCATCCAACATCTTCCTCTTAGTACAGATGAGGAAACCAAGGCCCTAAAGGTGACTTATTTAGAGACACCAACTAATCAACACTAGAGTCATGCTCTCTGGTTAATTGATGAGTGATTTATTTTATTAATGATGGCCATTCTTACTGGGGTTAGGTAGTATGTCAATGTGGCTTTGATTTGCTTTTCTCTGATGATTAGTGAGGCTGAGTATTTTTTAATGTATCTGTTGGTGGCCTGTATATCTTCTTTTGAAAAATGTCAATTCATGTATTTTGCCCACTTTTTAATGAGGCTGTTTTTTTTTTTTTTTTTTCTTTTGGCATGTTTGAATTCCTTGTAGATCCTGGATGTTAGACCTTTGTCAGATATACAGTTGGCAAATATTTTTTCCCATTCTGTGGGCTGTGTCCCCACTCTTGATGATTTCTTTTGCTTTACAG
>CAUYQG010035483.1:0-26744 GCA_963574415.1 Tarsius wallacei | reverse complement strand
AAAGCAGGATTTATTCAGAGGACAGAAAAGCTCCCACAGTTGAAGGGGTCGCCCGGCTTTAGATACTCTTAAGGATCATCATTTTATTGAACATTTAAGTTTTCAGTTATTTTCTTTTCACCAGATATCTATGCTATACCCTTATTTGTGAACTATTAATCTCCCGTATAAGACAGTTGTGAGGAAAACAATGTTCATAAAGGGATTTATGTACATTTTTACTTGATGTAAGCAGATAGCTTTTCTTTTTTTTGAAGTTAGAGTCTCACTCTGTTGCCCAGGCTGGAGTGCAGTAGAACGCTCGCAGCCACCCCAGCTTCAATCCGCTGGGCTCAGGCAATCCTTCCATCTCAGCCTTCCAAGTAGCTGGAACTACAGGTGTGTGCTATCACGCCCAGCTAATTTTTTTTGATTTATTGTAGAGACAAGGTCTCACCAAGTTGCCCAGGCTGGTCTTGAACATGTGGGATCAGGCAATCCTCTCACCTCCGCCTCCCAAAGTGCTGGAATTACAGGCTTGAGCCACTGTGCCGGGCCACTTTTCATATTTTGTAATGCACAGTTTTAGTTCATGAGAAAGGAAGAAAATATAAAAGCTTAGGAATACCGTAGTTTTAAGTATATGTCAGTATGGATTACATCTCCAAAAAGAAAGGTACATCCTACATTATTGGATAAACAGTACAGGCGAATATATATGGTTTTGTAGCTTGTGTATTAGAGAGTCTAAATTCTATAATTTTTTTTAGAATAGCATAGGGAGAAACAATAAGGGGAAAAAAAGACAATGTAGCTTTAAAAATGGGTAAAAGATTCAAGGCATTTCACAAAATGGGATGTCCAAATGGCCGGCACAAAAAAATACTCAAACATCAAAACATCATTTGGCGTGACAAATACAAACTAAAACCACAGTGAATTAACACTCCACATTCACAAAAATTACTTTAAGAAAAAATTGATAATTCTCTCCAACATTTGATATTAGGAGCAACTGACACGCTCTCATTTACTACTAGGTATGTAAAATGGTACAACCATCTTGCAATGGTGTTGAGCAATATTCCGGAGTGCTGAGGGTGAACACTATGCATATCTGTGATTTAACATTTCTACTCTTAGGTATATATGCAACAGAAATGCATCAGGAAACACGAGTGTTTATAGCAACATTAGTTACCCAGAAAGTTACCCAGTAAACAACCCAAATATCCAGCACAGTGGAATGAACAAATAATTCAGTTATATTCATTCAGTGGAGTACTTCATAGAAATAAAAAATTTTAAAAAACCAAACTATTGCTGTGTGGCACTACCCTGGATGAATTTCACTGAGATAACATTGAACAAAAGAAACCAGACACTATAAAGAGTGCATTCAGTATTCAAATGAAATGCAAAAACTAAGTTTGAGTGATGGACATCAGATTAGTGCTTACCCGTGGGGAGGCGATAAAGACTTGGAAAGTGTATAAGGGTGGCCTCTGGGGTTCTGGTAATGTTCTTCTGTATTTTGATCTCTGTGGTAGTTACATTAAAAAAATTAAACTGTATATTTAAAATTTCTGTACTTTATGTGATTCGTACCTCAATTTAAAAACTAGTTTAGAAAGGTAATTAGATTGTCCTTGTTTTTTTATTACTAGAGATGGAGATAAGGAGATAAGAGGTCAGGTTGAACTACCATATTTCATTGACTCTAAACTCCACCACATATAAAATGCATCAGTTTTTGCTGAAATTGAAAGACACACACTGATTTCAGAGATGTTAAAAATGTGGGGGGAAAATATCTTAGAATCAATGAAATGGTAGATAAATAATAGAGATAAGTAAGTGACATGATAAATAAAATGAACAAAAAATATTTTAGGGATAGAAAGCAATGAATGTTGAAACGTCAGGAATGAGAATGCTACTA
Organism: Tarsius wallacei; assembly: GCA_963574415.1. NCBI lineage: Eukaryota > Metazoa > Chordata > Mammalia > Primates > Tarsiidae > Tarsius > Tarsius wallacei. The sequence goes on along the minus strand of CAUYQG010035483.1, from coordinate 24,823 downwards.
TTTTAAAAATCATTTTGAAAGTCAAAGAGTTTTTTGTATGATTATTATTTTTTGAGACAGGGTACTCTGTTGCTCAGGCTAGCATGCAGTGGCTCAGGCTAGTGTATGCCCTGTTGCTCAGGCTAGTATGCAGTGGCACAATCATAGCTCACTGCAGCCTTCAACTCCTGGGCTTAGGCGATCCTCCTACCTCAGCTTCCAGAGTAGCTGAGACTACAGGTGTGAGCCACCATGCCCAGCCAATTTATTTAATAGAGATGGTCTTCTTCGTGTGTTGCAGGCTGGCTTCAAACTCCTGGCCTCAGGTGATCCGACTTGGCCTCCCAAAATGCTGGGATTATAGGCGTGAGCCACTGTGCCCAGCTGAAAGTCAAGGAGTTTTCAAAAACTTGTGATATTAATGTATATTTTGTGTACTTTCATACCTCACGTTTCCTATTTGGTAACCAGTGAAGTGTGTTAATGTTAACATTGTGGCTATAACTATGGAAAGCCACACTCTTACACTGTCTACAGTCGGCCATTTTACCAACATTTTATTTTCTTCTTTTCAGCCATTTCCTAAGCAGCCAGGAACATCAGGCGCTTATCCTCTTACTTCACCCCCTACATCTTATCACAGCACAGTTAATCAGTCTCCCTCTATGATGCACACACAGTCTCCAGGTAAGATATTGCTTATTGTCTTGTCATGTTCAACTTTCAAATCCAAAGTACACATACACAACACATTGAGAAGCACTATGCATCTAGCCTCAGGCCTCAGAGAGAATTCCCTTTGTAGTCTGTGGCTAGATAGTTGCGACTCACTTATTATGGCAGGGTTGTCAAATCTTTGTTCATGGTTCAGAAGCACTTGGAAAGGTTTGAAGTAAGTGGAGGTATCATCACCCAAAGCCTATCTCGAGGCACAACTTCAAGGGGTACTAATCGCAACATCATTTATGTCAGAGGTTGACAAACTCTAAGGCCTGTGGGCCAAAACTTGCCCATCACCTGTTTTTGTAAATAAAGTGCCATTGGAACACAGCCACTCCTGTTTATGTAGTATCTATGGCTGCTTTCCTGCCACGACAACCCTTTACAGTAAACGCTTGTCAAGCCCTGGTATATGTAGAAGTGGCCTGTCTCCAAGCCCTAGAGTTGGGCAATGCACAGCCTGCTTGCTCAGACCAAATGGCTTTGTTGGCGGCTCCATGAAGTATACTGTGAAAGTGCTTGAGAAAGCCAAATTTTTGCTTTTAACTGAATGATTCAGTAGTATCTCTTGAGCACTTGCTCTGTGCCAAATGCTGTGTGGTGCTGGGGATTCAGCAGTGGCCAGATACCAGCCCTGTTCTCAAGCTTACCATCTAGCAAGGAAGGCAGAGCATCAGATTTCTTGGGGGAAATGACCCCTTGCCGGCTAGGTCCCATCCTTAAGCTATCCTGCGTTAGTACTATCTCCAGAGCATAATGTTTTCTTTAAAAAAATTTTAGCATAAAAGATGTGATATGTAATATGAAATGTAAAATATAAGAAATTAAATAATTTTTAAAAGTGTATATGGAATTAAAAGCCTTTTATTTACTATAAATATATCAGTACAATCAACTACAGAATGCATAGGTAGTTTTGTTACCAATTGAAGACATTTGGACTTCAGAAAACAGGACAAACAAAACTACGTAAAATCTTGATTTTTAAGTGACAAACCAACAAATACATTTGTTTTTAACTTTTAACTTTGAAAAACAGAGTTTGCAGCATGTACTTTTCTCCTTTATAAGGTACTAAAAAATCTTTATGTATGTATGTACAAGAGTTATCATTTGGAGGGTGGGCCCCTTGTAGTACAGGCTTCCCCCACTAGGTAAGTGTTCTAGGAATTCATTGGCATCATTGTACCAGCTAGCATTGTTGTGAGAGGTTGTGTTCTGCTTTAGTGAATTTTTTTTGTATGCCTTTCGACGCATTTGCCCATTTCGTGATGGGTGATTTATGAGCATACCTGCCCACACCATTCTGAGTGTTCAGCAATTTTTGACCAAAAACACCATGACCCCCATGCCCTACCCTCCCTATTCACCCAGCCTCACCCCCAGTGACTATTTTTGTTTCCCTGGATGAAAAAGTCACTGAAGTTCAAGTGGGTGGGTGAGATCAGTCAGCCCCGAGGAGCACCAGTGGTCAGTGGTAAAGGAGTAGCTAGGGAGGAAGTAGGCAACCAGGAGAAATGGGGTCATATAACCCATAAAAGTGTGTTTCTAGGATATGAGTTGAGATTGCTTTTGTATAGCAGGAAGGAAAAAGAATTATTTTTAAATAATTATAGTAGCAGACAAGTATATAGTGCTTACTGTAGTGCCAATTCAAATTCTGAGTACTTTACCCATTTAATCCTCACAGCAAACCTGTGGTGTAGTCCTGTTATTATCCCCATTTTATGGAGGAAAACTGAGGCATGGAGAAGTTAAGTCACTTGTCCAGCTCATACAGCTAAATAAGTATATATACACACTTAAAGGTTAGTCAAGCTGATCAACATATTTATTGAACGTAAGGCATTGCTTTAGATATTACAGAACATAAAAACATGAAATTATCTCACGTAGAACAGTGGTCCCCCCTTATCGATTTCTGAAGTTTTAGTTACCCGAGGTCAACTGCGGTCCTAAATAGGTAAGTACAGTACAATAAGGTATTTGGGGGGAGCGGGGGAGAGAGAAGGGCCACATTGCATTAGCTTTTATTATAGTCTATTATTGTAATTGGGCTATTTTATTTATTAGTTATTGTTCATCTCTAACTGTGCTTAATTTATAAATTAAACTTTATTGTATGTATGTATAGGGAAAAATAGGGTTCCGTTACTGTCTAAGGTTTCAGGCATCCACTAGGGGTCTTGGAATGTATCCTCTATGGATAAGGGGGAGCTACTGTAGTGGAGAATTTGAAACTGCTGATATTGAAGATAGATATAGTAATGTAGCAAGGATTTAAATGTATTTATTTGTGGTTTTGGTAGCCATAGTTTCCCCTTTCATAATCCTAAATTAAAACTAGTCATTGGCTGGGTGCAGTGGCTCATGCCTGTAAAACCTGGCATTTTGAGAGACTGAAGATGGAGGGTCACTTGAGCCCAAAATTTTGAGGCCAGCCTGAGCAACATAGTGAGACCTCGTCTCTGCAGCAGATTAAAAAATTAGCCAGGTGTGGTGGCACACACCTATAGTCCCAGCTGCTCAGGAGGCTGAGGCAGAAGAATCACCTGAGCTCAGGAGGTGGAGGCTGCAGTGAGCCATGATCCTGCCATTGCACTCCAGCCTGGGCAACAGAGTGAGACCGCAGAGTGAGTTGGGACTAAAAACAAACAAATAAAACTAAAAGCAAACAGACAAACTAGTCCAGGGGCTTTAAATACATTTATATCTCCAATCTAGATATCGCCTGCCTCTCCCTTGAACTCTAGTCCTGTGTTTTCTAGCTATCTTTTCAGCATTTTCAAGTAATGTCTAGTAGATACCTGAAAACCCAGCATGGCCAAAACTAAACTGCTAACCCCTCATTCCCCGTGCTGCTCCTCCCACAGACACCCCAGCTCAGTGAATAGCAGTCCCTTCCTTCCTGCTACTTGAACCAAAGCTCTTAGAGTCATGCTGATGAACATCTCTTTCTTTCACACTCAGTCACTTACCAAATACTGTTGGCTGTCTTCAGAATTTACCCAGAATGCAACCACTTTTCACTACCTTAGCCTCTGTCACCCTTACCCAAGCCACTAGTCTTCTCTCACCTGGATCTTTGCAGTTGTCTCTAACTAGTTTTCTGTCCCTACCCCCCACCCTTGCTCTATAGTCTGTCGCACAGCAGCTAAAGTGATCCTTTAGGGACAGAAATTAGTCCATGACTCCTCCTCCACTCTGCACTGGCTTCTCACTCATTCTAAGGCCTTAGAGTGGCCTATCTGGGACCTCCCCCACTCCCACCTCTTTGGTCTCCTTTCCTCCCACTGCCTCCACCCCCTTGCTCTCTTTCCATTTCTGCCACTCCAACCTTCTTTCTGTTATTTATCACTGCTTCTACCTTTGGGGTCTTTGCACTAGTTCTGTATCTGTCTGGAGTATCGTATCCCCTGGATATACTTGTACCTTATCCTTTATCGTGTCTCAGCTCACATATCCCCTTCCTTAGAGAGGTCTTCTCTCATTGCTATATGTAAAGAACAGTACCCACCTCCATCACTACACAATATTGCCCCCTTACCCTGCCATATTTTCTCCATAGCACTTATCGCTACTTGACATGTATTTGTTCATCCTTCTCATTCTACTATAAGCTTCGTGAGTATAGGAAATTTTTGTCTCTTTAGTTAACTGCTGCATCCCCAGTGCCTAGAACAGTGCTTAGCATGAAGTTGGCATCCAGGCCTACTTGTTGAATGAGTGAGTGAGTATATAAAACAGTACACCAGATACATATTTTTTTTCAGTCAGTCAATGTAAAAGCTAGCATTTGGGCCAATGGAGTTGAGCACTCTTTTGATAATGAAATCTTTCTAGTTTTTCTTTGCCGTATTTATGGGAGCTTTACTACTTGTTTCTTTAGTCTGTAGGGAGATTTTTAACTTGGGGTCTTTGGACAGGACATAATATGTGTCCTGCAAGATCATCTATAATTATTTTCCTTTATTAGGAAATCTGCATGCTGCCAGCTCCCCCAGTGGGGCCTTGAGAGCCCCATCACCAGCGTCATTTGTTCCAACTCCTCCCCCATCCTCGCATGGAATCTCAATAGGACCAGGGGCCAGTTTTGCTAGTCCACATGGTGAGTCCATACATGGAAATCGCTATAGCATAAGAGCTTGATGTGAAAGTAATTTTTGTTGAGTGAATTTTCTTGTTGCAAAATTAGCACTTGTTTATTGAGGAAATAGCAAAAGTGTTGCTCAAGCACAAAGAATTTTTTTTTCTTATCCCACCATGCAGAGGTAATGTAATGACCAGTTAGTCTATCTCGACTTTGGACTTTCCCTCTCTCTCCCTTGCTCTGCCTTGTCCTTCCTGTCATGTACTCCCTGCCTGCCTGTCCTCTCACATTTCTGTTGCTCTTGCTTGCTCTCTACTCATCAGCTTGTCTTCCCATCAAATACTCCCCATGCTTTGTTCCCCCCAAATGGGTACCCTACCATGTGAATCGTTTTGATGCTTGAATTTTTTAACTTGAAAAATGTTATTTTGAATTGACTCAAGTAGATAAGAATAAGAGGTAGTCAGTGAGATGTTTCCTTTTTATTCCACCAACCACCTAGTTTCTCTTCCCAGAGACATTGAGTATTATTGATTTCTTATTCTTGCAGAGTTGTTTTTGTATACACAAGCAAATATATGTAAGTGTTCTTCCTCCCCTTTTACACACATGGTAGCATACTGTACACGTTCAGTACCTTGCTCTTTTCCACTTAGTATATCATGAATGTCATGCCATATTAAAACATAAAGGACATCCTCAGTTTTTTAAGCTACGTAGCATCTGATTTTACTTTTTACTATTAATTTTTGTGGGAATATTTGTATCAGTAAAAACTCTGCGTCATCATACTAAATGGCTTCATAGTATTCCCTTGTCTGGGCATACCATGTTTTAACTGCCCTCTTATTGTCATACATTTAGAATTTTTCCATTTTTTCTAATTAAAAATGGTGCCATCTCTGCTCACATCCATGATTATTTTCTTAGGTAAGTTCCTAGAAGTGGAATTGCTGTCTCAAAGGGTTTGAGAAATTCTAAAGCTTTCCAAACATGTTGCAAATTGCTCACCTGAAAGGCTGTACCAATTTCCTATAGCATCATAGAAGAATATCTGTTGTCCTGTATCATTGCCAGCATGCCAGCATGGGGTATTACGAATTTTTTAAATATTGGCCATTTGGATAGGTGAAAGGTGGCACCTTAGTGTTTAATGTATTTTTTTTTATTATTAATGAAGTTGAACCTTTTTCTTTTATCTTTTTTTTTTTAGTCATTGTTCTTTCTTGTTTTATACCTGCTTTGGCTGTATTCTTGTGCTTTTTGTTTTTTAACGATTTATAAGACTTTTAAAAAAATAAATAAAGACTCCAATATATGGTAGAAGTATCTTCTCAGTTTGTCATTTGGTTACAAAGGGATATAAATAGTATGTTGAAGTTATCTGCAGGATGAAATTTAAATGTCAAATTGTAGAAGTTGCTACTTTCAAAACTTGATTCTTGGTTCATTTCTTAGTATAGCTTTTACTAAATAAGGGTTATGGAAAGTTTCCCTCTCTTCATCTTTCTTTGAGTAGAATGAAAATATAGTTCGTCAGGGTTTAAAAGTATAATTTTTCTGCCCTTAAAGGAGCTTTGAGATTGCTTGCTTAGTACTTTCAAGCATATAATAGCATAAGGTAGATTGTTACATATTACATATGTTGAAGCTTGTGTGAAGGTAAATTTGATCCTTTCTCAGTCTTTTTATTTTTCTAATTCTTGTATCATGTTAAAAAGTACATTAGCTACTTTAAGCATCAAGCTTCAGTGAAACATCTTATTGAAAGAAAAAATAAAATTACTACTATGTAAGGATTTGAATGTTGTCAAATAATTTTCAGTTATTAAAATACAAGTTTTAAGAATTGTTTTACTCTCTTATAGGAACTCTTGACCCTAGTTCCCCGTACACTATGGTGTCACCAAGTGGACGAGCAGGGAACTGGCCAGGGTCTCCGCAGGTGTCTGGCCCCTCACCAGCCACACGCATGCCTGGAATGTCACCAGCCAATCCATCACTACATTCTCCAGTTCCAGATGCTTCTCATTCCCCTCGAGCTGGAACAAGTAAGTATCATTGAGATTTTTATGTTCTTTTTTTAGTATAACCCAAAAGTGACCTATTTTATTCCATCCTCACATTTGAAAGCCATAACCTACTTGTTGAGTGGGAATCCTTAATAACTTCAACTTTTATCCATTTAGTAAGTCAGTTAACAACAATTTGCAAAGTCTGGTGAAATGTAAGGGGGGATATCTACTCCAGAATTGAGTCCCAGTATCTGTCTTGATTACTATCTTAAGTAACTGACAAGGTTTTGCAAATTATAGATAAAACAAACTTTTTCCTCTGACCTCTGGTTGCCAAGAAGTATGTGGAGATTTCTTCTTACCAACAACCAATCAGTTCCATAGTAGACACCAGCTGAGAAACCTCCAATTCAATTCAATTTAATTCTGACACTATCTACCTGGAGATAGTGCCAGATCCCATAGGCTCAGTCCCTAGGCCTGCCCCCACTTTAGAGGCCTCAGGTTGTTTTACCTGTGCTTCTGACCACCAGCTACAAATCAGGGTTCCCACCATCCTCTCCTTGGGTTCGGTTAATTTGCTAGAGCAGCTCTCAGAACTCAGGGAAACACATTTACTAGTTTATTGTAAAGGACATTACAGCAGGGCGTGGTGGCTCACGCCTGTAATTCCAGCACTTTGGGAGGCGGAGGAAAGTAGATTGACTGAGCACAGGGTTTTGAGACGAGCCCGGGCAACTTGGCAAGACCTCGTCTCCACATTTAAAAAAAAAAAAATAGCCGGGCATGGTGGCATGTGCCTATAGTTCCAGCTACTTGGAAGGCTGAGGCAGAAGGAGCACCTGAGCCCTGCAGGTAGAGGCTGTGGTAGCTGTAAGCATGCCACTGGGCAACAGAGTGAGACTTGGCCCCGAAAAAAAAGGATATTACAAAGGATACAGATGAACAGATGCATAAGAAGTGCAGAGCTATTGTGTCCTCTGTGGGTGTATCACCCTTCAGGAACCTCCACGTTTTTAGCTGTCTGGAAGTTCTCTAAAACCTTGTCCTTTGGGGTTTCTATGGAGGCCTGGAGGCTTCAGCATGTAATCATGATTGATTAAGTCAATGGCCATTGGTGACCAACTTAACTTTCAACCCTTCACCCCTTCCTGGAGGTTGAGGGGTGGGACTGAAATTCCCAACCCTCTAATCATTCCTTGCCTTTCCTATGATCAGCCCACATCCTGAAACTACCTAGGGGTTGCCAACCATCAGTCGTCTTGTTAGCATACAAAAAACTTTCTCTCTTTTAAGATTCCAAGGATTTTAGGATTTGTATGTCAGGAGATAGGACAAAGATCAAATATGATATTTCACAATATCACACAAATTAACACAGAAGAGAAGAATTGTCCAAATGTATTGGTTAGTTTTTGCTATATAACTTATAGTGGCTTAAAACAACAATCATATTGGTTCACAATTCTGCAGCTCAGTAATTTGGGCTAAGCACAACTGGGTGATTCTTTCAGGCTCTTCTGGGCTCACTCATGTGTCAGCTACTGGGTAGCTAGGGACCAGCTGATCTAAGATGGCCTTGGGTGACAAAGTTTCCCTCTGCTCTGTGTGGTCTCATACTTGACCAGGGATTTGTTCACATGGTGGCTGGACAGGGTTCTTAGAGAGTGGCAGCCTAAACTTACAATTAGCCCAGTGTCGTTTCCACCTCATTCTGTTGTTCTGTTAGTCAGAAGCAAGTTCCAGGTGAAGAAATAGACTCTACCCCCTGAGGGAGATGCTGCAGTCACCTTGCAAGGGGCCTGAATACAGGAAGAAGAATAATCGAGGCTGTTTTTGCTAGTCGGGTGTTAATATATGATTTTAGTTACATCACAGGGAGTAACTAAAACAATACAAATTGATGTAGAATATCAAAGACTTGTAATAAAAGCAAAACAGGAAATAGTGTGTATTTGTAAATGAAATAACATCTTTTCCTTCCCAAAAGGTTCTCAAACAATGCCAACAAACATGCCTCCTCCTCGTAAACTACCTCAGCGCTCTTGGGCGGCATCCATACCTACCATCCTCACTCACAGTGCCTTGAACATTTTACTGCTGCCCTCTCCAACACCAGGCCTTGTGCCTGGCTTGGCAGGTAGTTACCTTTGTTCTCCACTTGAGAGATTCCTTGGATCTGTCATCATGAGACGACATCTTCAAAGAATTATTCAACAAGAAACGGTATGGGTACCTAGTGACCTTCTATGTTGTGACTGTCAAGGACAGGATGCTAAATTGTTCTACAAGATAGAATCTGAACCAATGTGACATTCCCGCACCTCCTTTAACCAGCTTGAATTATACTTTTCATTGCCCTAGTATTAAAAATGGACTCCACTATTTCATTTTCTATTCTTACGTTAACATATTTCTGCATTTTACACTTTGCTGTTGTTAACAAAAATGCCAAATTCTATAAGATATTTAAAGAGGTTTATTCTGAGCCAAATGTGAATGACTTAGGCCCATGGCACAGTCCCAAGAAGTCCTGAGATCTCATGTGCCCAAAATGGTCGGTTTACAGTTTGACTTTATACATTTTTAGGGATACAGAAATTATAAGCAAAACATAAATCAATACATGTTTTACATTGGTTGGCCCTGGGAAGATGAGACATCTCCAAGTGGGGGAGGGATTAGATTTTCTGATTGGCAGTTGGTAGAAAGGGTTAAGCTCTATCTAAAGAATTTGAAATCAGTAAAGGAAATGCTGAGTTAAGGTAAGGGGGGTATCGAGGAAGCCAAAGTTTTTGATATGTAGATGAAGCCTCATAGGTGGCAGCCCTTAGAGAGAATAGGTGACAAATGTTTTAAAAGATGTCTGGCTCCAGGAATCCCCAGGAAGGAGCTTCTATACAGATGCAAATTTTCCCAAGAGATAGCTTTGCAGGATCATAAAATATTTTTTATTTACTTATTATGCGATGTTATGCCAGAGTCAGGTTGGAAAGTAAGCCACATTCTATAGGGTTAATAAAAACCCATCTGATGAGACTTTGTGGTTTGTAGAGTGTGACTCCCCAGACCTCTTAGGAATTTGGGCAGGAGTAAAGAATGGTCAGTTTGTCCTCACTCTGCTGTAGCTTCCATGTTATATGGCTAACATGTACCTGGAGATAGGCCACCGCAGTATTTGCTGAGAATAGCAGGTGAGTAACTCTTTGACCTCTGAAGTTTCCTTGCCTTTGAATCTGAGTCTTCACTGAAATAAAATTATTTATGATCACAAGGATGAAAATTGCTTTTTAAATACATGAAAAATTGAATTTTTAAAAACTCTTAGAGAAAAAGACTTCTATCCTGTGGCAGATACCCTTGGGAGAGATAGTTCACAGTCAAGAGCACCAATTCTAGAGTCAGGCTGCTGGGTTTGTATTCGGGCCATACTACCTCCTAGCATTTGGGAAAATTTCTTCACCTTTCTGATAATAGCAGATAATGGTATCTGCCTAACTGATAACAGCTGTGGGAATTTGAGATATTTCATATAAAACCCTTAGCATATTGTCTTGGCATTCAATACACATTATTTATAATTATTGTTATTGGTATATGAATGTATTAATGAGATAGTCAAAATGGTGAATGTTTAAAATATGCACTTCACAGTTGGTATGGAGCCATTTTGTAACCTTTAAATTCAGGTTTGAAAAAAAAAGTTTAACTATGTTGAATAAATTAGCCTTCAAAATGATGAATCATCAGACCTGGTATCTAGCCTCAGCTCTGCCACTCCCAATCCATGTAAGCTTTTAGTTCTTTGATCTTCATTGTGTTTAGCTGTATAATCAACATACTTGGCTAGAACAGGGGTTGGTAAGCTATAGCCCCTGGGGCTATGTCTTGCCCACCGCCTGTTTTTGTAAATAGTTTTATGTGTTGTCTGTAGCTGCTTTCAGCTACAGTGGCACCAATGAGAAGTTGTGACAGAGACCATATAGCCCATAAAACATCAACTTTATCTAACCTTTACAGAAAATGCTTGGCAACCTCTGGGCTGGAATAAAGGCCCAATCTAGATCTGACCTTTTGTAATTGTACAAAAGGTTATTCTTTTTTTGTTTGTTTTAATAATGTGCCATCTTTTTAAAAGCTTATTGTAGAAATTGTTCAGTATATACAAAAATAGAATAATGTAATGAACCTCTATGCTCTCCTCAGCCACCTCCAACAGTTGACTCATTCCCATATTGTTCGTCTATAATTCCTCCTCCCAGATTGTTTCACAGCAAATCCCAGACATAATTTCATCTCTAAAACTTTTGCATCTCTAAAAGGTATGGATTCTATTAAAAAAAAAAAAAGCCGTACCATTCCCACACCTAAAAAAAAATTATCATCACATATCTAGTCGATATCCAGATTTCCCAAGTTGTCTCATTTTTTTACAGTCTGAACAGAACCTGAATAAGTTTTTTTTTTTTAAATCCCCTTTAAACTATTGGTTCCTCCCTCTATTTCTCCTTTTGCTTTACACGGTTTTTTTCTTGAAGAAACCACGTCATTTGTCTTGTAGAGTTTTTCAGCCTGAACTTTGCTGATCCATTCCCTTTGGAATAATTTATCATGTTCTTTTAAACCCCCCCTTTTTTTTTTTTTTAAATCACATTGGTCAGTCCTCTGGATCAAGCTACTGAATAAATTTAGGCTCAAGTTCTTTGTTGTTGTTTTGCAAGAATATTTCATAGGTAGTGCTATGTTCTTCTATCCAGAGGCACCTAATGTCTGATTGTGTCTCTTTTTGCAATATGATAGCAGTTGATGCTAATTGCCTTGGTGTCTTTGTTTTAGGACAAGTATCAACTTAGTTGTTTTCCTTTTGAAACAGTTCTCTCAGTAACATGTTCATTTTGTCTTTGACTTACTATTAATTCAATGTGTCCTTGTATTGCAGCTGCAGCTGATAAATTCCAATGAACCCGGAGTGATCATGTTTAAGACTGATGCACTGAAATGCAGAGTAGCCCTTAGTCCCAAAACCAACCAAACACTTCAGCTAAAAGTGACACCTGAAAATGCAGGACAGTGGAAACCTGATGAGCTTCAGGTTTTGGAGAAATTCTTTGAAACAAGAGTATGTGTATAATAATGCATAATTTAAATATAATGAATGAAACAGAAGCATCAAGGTAGAACGAAGAGTAACTTGTTTTATTTATCCCTGTAGGTTGCAGGACCACCATTTAAAGCGAATACGTTAATAGCCTTCACCAAGCTGTTAGGAGCTCCAACACACATCCTCAGGGACTGTGTGCACATTATGAAGCTGGAACTGGTAAGTTACAGAGAAACACATACTTTTCTGGCAAGGTCTGTTTGAGGAGGTTAGAATTGGTTTGTATCCGTCTGGGTACTTCCATTTTTCTCATAAATTTCTAATTTTTAACTTAAATTGTATTTGCCTTTGAATAGGTAACATAATTCTGTTGTAACATTTGAAGTTAAAACAGGACACAGTGAGAAATTTCCCATCAGTCTCTGTCTAGCGATTCCTGTCTCTTCTATCTCTGTCTAGCCAGTTACCCTTGGCTGGCCTCTCCTCTTAGATGGTCCGTTCATAGAAGCAAATACATCTCTCATAAACTTTTAAAATAAAGTGATATTATTTACACGTCCTGTTTTGTACTTTTTTCCATTGGTGTTATGAAATAGTTTACAATTTTATAACATTAATTTTTAAAAATCTGATTCCCCACCTTTGTTGATCCTAGACTTTATGTCACCTGAATAACTGTTAAAACTGAAGTGCTGAGTCATACATGTCAGTGTGCTCCATGGGCAGCAGCTTCCTTCAGAGCACTGGATATCTGCTTTGGGTTGTTTTGGCTCTTCCCTTAGTTTCTGTATAGCTCAGTCTGCATTTATTTTTGTTTTATTTTGTTTTTCAGTCAGAGCCTCACACTGTCGCCCAGGCTGGAGTGCAGTGGCAGGCTCATGGCTACCGCAGCCTCAACCTACTGGGCTCAGGCAATCTTTCCACTTCAGCCTTCTAAGTAGCTGGAACCACAGGCGTGTGCCACCATGCCTAGCTAATTTTTGATTTGTTGTAGAGACAAGGTGTTACCATGTTGCCCAGCCTGGTCTCGAACCCATGGGCTCAGACAGTCCTCTTACCTCTGCCTCCCAAAGTCCTGGGGTTACAGGCATGAGCCACTGCGCCCACCTTCAGTCTGCATTTGTTTTCTGGGGCTGCTATAACAAATTGTCACAAACCAGGTGGCTTAAAACAAGAGGATTGGGTTCTCTCACCATTTTGGTGGCCAGAAATCCTAACTCGAAGTGTCTGTGACTGTGTTCTCTCTGAAGAGTCTAGGGGAGAATCTGTTCCATGCCCTTCTCTTAGCTTCTGGTGGTGCCAGCAGTCCTTGGTGTTCCTTGGCTATAGACTCATCACTGCAATCTCTGTCTGTCATCACATAGTGTTCTCCCCGTATGTGTCTCTTCTCTTCTTATAAAAGACAACAGCCTTATTGGATTAGGGCCCATCCTAATAGCCTCATCTTGACTTGATTATTTGCAGAGACCCTGTTTTCAGATAGTACTATTCATAAGTACTGGGGGTTAGGACATTATATCTTTATCAGGTGCACAATTCAACCCATAACAGTGTTTAAAAAGATATCTCCCCACTCCCAATATTTTTTAGTGTTTGTGGTAGAAGTAATTTCCAGGATATCTAGCTTGACATATTCTTGAAATAGAGGAGCATCTGGCTTTTGTTCACAGAACAGATCTTGGAGATCTTACCATATCAGTATATAAAAGGTGTTTTTGATATGTTTTACAAAACTTAGTGTTTCACTATATGAATGTATTAAAATGGCTAAGTAGTCCCTTCTAGATGATCGTTTTAGATTTTTCTAATATTTTGCCTTACAAACAGTTTGATAATAAAGAGCCTTTGTACAGATGTGCCAGTATGCCTGTAAAATTGCTGGGTCAGCGGATAAATATACTTGTAATTTTGGTAGATATTGCCAAATTGTTCTCCATAGAGGTTATGCCAGTGTATATTCCCATCAGTAATTTATGAGAGTACCTGCTTTCCCTCATCTTTGTCAGTGGATTCATCAGTCTTTAGATTTTGGGTCTTTCTGATTTGTATAATTTTTAGGACTTCTAATTTATAGGGGAGTTAGGCCCTGGGGATATTAGCTGTAAATAATTTTTCCTAATTTGTTGTTTGTGTTTTGACTTTACTTTTGGTAGGTTTAAGCTATATAAAATTTTCTTTTTAATAAACAGTGAAATGTGTCAATATTGGCTTTTAAGCCTTCTTGGCTTTGTGTCATTGTTAGAAAGATGCTTCTCATTCCCAAATTTTGAAGTAATCATCCTATAGTTTCTTCTAATACTATTATGGATTTCTTTTTTTAATTATTTAAATTTTTGATCCATTTAGAATTTATTTTGTTGTCAAATGTGAAATATTGATCCAACTTTTTCAGATGCCTGCTTATTGAAAAATCTTCTGTTTGGGGGAGATTTTTAATTCTTCTTTCCTGTGAAAGTATATGATGGAATCCAAGTGGCAGCTAATTATATTTTTTCAGTCTTCTAGTAGTCCTTTCATTTCAGTGTTTCTAATGTTGATTTGAGTAGCTTCAAGTACCTCACTCTTTCTTTTAGTTGGTGTTTTACTATTGATATTGGGGAAGCAATGTTCTTTTGCTAATAGTCTCAATGTTTGGCTTCTGATCTGATAGGCTGTAGGAAACATTTATGTCAAAAGGAAATTCAGTTGAGTTTTTAAAGGAATAAGTATTTATGTGGCTAAAAAAGCACCAGTGGATATAATTTAAAATCATTAACATTTGACTTGTTAAGTGTGAAGGACTTAGAACTGGAAGGTCTAGATTGGTACAAGTTAAGAAGGGCCTTGAATACCAGGGTTTGGTCCTTAGTTGGGGCTGGGGAGGACAGCACGTGTCACGACGTATCACTAAACATTTGAGCTAGAGTAGAACCATGTTCTAGGGCATGTATCTGACAGCAGTGTAAGGATGGACTGGAGCTGGCAGCCACTTGAAGGGACTGCAGAAGTAATGAAACCCTGAGCTGAGATTGGTGGCCTCAGTGAAAATAGAGAGGAGGGAATAGATGTCAGAGACACCACAAAAGCCAGATTCATAGGGTATTAATTAATCCTTGGGAATTAATAAAGTAGGAGGGAAGAAGGGAAATCTTAGATATATCCAGAGTTGACTTTGCTGTTAGCAACTTCATGTATATATTTCTTTTGAAAAAGTGCACGTTATCAATTTTGTTATGTAAATTGGGTATAACATAAAATTCTGACCTCTCAGATTGCCATATTAGAATATCATTTTAAATGTTTATATGCTTTTATCTTGACTCCCCCCCCCCCCCCCCAAAAATAGTTCCCTGACCAGGCAACACAGCTAAAATGGAACGTTCAGTTTTGCCTGACGATCCCTCCCAGCGCACCACCGATTGCACCTCCTGGGACGCCTGCTGTGGTGCTGAAATCCAAAATGTTATTTTTTGTAAGTATTACTTAGCATCTTTGTGTGTACAGAGCTTGTGAAGAAAAGCTATGTGAGGATGATAGAACAACTTTTGGATAACTGTATGTAGTATCTGTTGCTGCCAAATATGGGCCAGGATTCCTTGAATTGTCTAGACTTTTTGGAATCCTGGTTCCTTTAGTAACAGAAATTTATTGAACTAGGTAACTCTGTGACACACTTGCATCTTAACCATAATATTCAGTTGTTTGTCACTTGTCATGTTTTTCTTTTCCTTGCTGTAGCTTTTTTTTTTTTTTTTTGAGTTGGAGTCTCACTCTGTCGCCCAGGCAGGAGTGTAGTGGCACACTCATGGCCACCTCGACCTGCCGGTCTCTGGTGATCCTTCTGCCCCAGCCTTCCAAGTAGCTGGAACTACAGGCGCACGCTACCACAACCGGCTAATTTTTGATTTATTGTAGAGACGAGGTCTCGCCAAGTTGCCCGGGCTGGTCTCAAACCTGTAGGCTCTGGCAGTCCACTTGCCTCAGCCTTCTACAGTGCTGGTTACAGGCTGAGCCACTGAGCCTGGCCCCTTGCTGTGTCTTAATCTGAACGTATAGTAAATGATAGTACCTTTGCTACATTTAAACAAATGTTTTATTGTAATTTTATTCTCTTTGTGTGTGTTGTATGTCTGCAGCTTCAACTAACGCAGAAAACATCGGTCCCTCCCCAAGAACCTGTTAGTATTATAGTTCCAATCATTTATGACATGGCTTCAGGTACAACCCAGCAGGCAGACATTCCCAGACAGCAGAACTCTTCTGTTGCTGCTCCCATGATGGTCAGCAACATTCTGAAGAGATTTGCAGAGATGAATCCACCACGACAAGGTACATGACCAGTAGACGATATTTTCTTGCATAGATGTTGTACAAGTTCTTTTGAGAGACACCCCTTCTCCTCTCTTCTTCTCCCTCCTTACCCACTTCGCCCCAGTCCTAGTATAGAGCTCTGGTTGCTGTGGCCCTCTTAATGTCTGCCTGTCGCTTTCTTCCTTTCTCATTGGTTCTTCATTTTTGTCCATTTCTCTGCTGCCTGGACTTTATTTTTGTTAGTGATTTACTATTGGGACTGACCCAGTTGCTAATGCCAGAAGCTTGTATTTATAGCCCACATTGCCACAAAGCCCTAGGTTAGGATGATAGAATTTTCCATGGCTGTGAATTCCTGCCCTACCATCAATACCTGCCACTCTGTACATCACAAAGTTGAAATGCATGTTGATTTATCATATTTCATGGTTCAGTCATGAATAGAGTAATATCATGAAAAATTCTGTATCTTCTAAATGTTTTGTGAAGAATAAAGGCTGATACAAATGGCATTACTGCTTTTTTGGGCTTCTTATATAAGTGTCAGGCGGGTGCAAGTGAACCTTTCACCAAGTGCACAATGAAGCTCTCAAACTGAACATTTCCGAGGAAACCAGAATGCTTCTAGAAAGATAAACAAGGTCCCTGCAGTACTGGAGTAGCCTATGCTTAACATGTAACTCCTGGCAGTGCTAAATTTGGGGTTACAGAACAAAGTTCAGCAAAGAGAACTTTTCTTCCATTTTGCTCATTTCTAATATTAAGGAAATTTAAATTTATTCTAAACTTTGCTTATTTTTAATATTAAGGAAGTTCTCTATATTTCTCTGTTTAGAATAGTCTGATAACAATTGTCTTTAAATGAGGGAAAGTTGTTCTCTGAAACATTTTTAGGTACAACAGTGTCAAATTTTTACAACAAATAGGAATCATGAGAGAAAAATGATATTTTTAGCTTTTGTTTCCTCATATTGTATACGTAGGCCAGTTCTCACTTTAGTTTATAAGGAATACACTGGGCAGTAGAGAAGGGTATGCTTCTTTTGTTGTAATACTTCTACTTCTTACAATTTTCTGCTTTCATCCTTTGACTTCTCTCTTCTTTCAGCTAAAAATAGGTCCTCAGGAATCAAAGTGTAAAACTATCAGAATTCTCAAAGTAGCATTCCAGTAGAACTTTGTTAATAAATACCATTCCTTCACAAACAGATGACTGTCATTATCTTATTATGTGTTTTTATGTATTGTCTTGTGGGATTTAAAATCAAAGGGGAAATATTTTGATCCTATTGGGATCAAGCAAGTTTTTCTACCTATCAATAATGAAAATGTTTTTTTAAAAATCACTTATTTAAGAAATTGTTGAGGTATTTTGAAGGTGTCTTCCCTTTGTTTTTCTCCCTTGGGCTGGGCAAACCTTTGGATTTCCTTTTTTCCCCCTGTACCTTAATTTTCCAGGGGTTGGGGAGAAGGTTGGCAGTAACTTGCACAGGATCACTGCACATCCTGCCCCTTGTGGGAAGGCCATGATTTGTATGACATCTTCAGTTCTCCCACTTTCAGCCATTGTAGCGTTAGTTCATGCTCTAGTAGAAGGGATCCAGCTTTTGGTTTATAATATTTAAATATTTGTAATATTTAAAAGAAGTGAGGGGCAGAGTATTTGGTTTCTTTGAGCTAAGGGGACATTGAGAGGATGAATCGTCAGCACCCTCCCTACCAACAAATCTTGTTTTGGAATTGTTGGTGCATCATACTTCAGCTTCCCTTCCTCCTCCCACACCAATCACTGCCCTTCTCCCCGTGCTGTGAAGTGCTTTTAAGGGAAATTTCTTTATTTTTTAATTTAATCTTGATGTTGAACTTCAGAAGTTGACCATTTCATTGACGTTGGGGGAAAACTGATAGAAGTCATAGACCTGCACTGTCCAGTATGGCTGTCACTTAACTACATGTGGCTATTTAAATGGAAATTAATTAAAATTAAATAAAATTTTCAATTCAGTTTCTCAGTCACACTAGTTGCATTACAAGTGCCCAGTAACCAGAATGCACATATACAGCATTTCTGTCATCATAGAAAGTTCTATTGGACAGTGCTATCATAGACATCTTTATCTGGCTTTTAATGCAACATTAATGCTAAAGTTGTAACTAATACATAATATAAACTAGAGCTTTCCATTAGATCCAAAATGCATAAGCAGTCAGTAGCCTTAAAGCCCAACTTCAAAGGCTTATCCAATACTACAGTGTTTCTAAATAGAAACTCGAGGCATATCTTCTTAAATTCAGACCTGAGACTTGCCCAAAATATCTTCCTGAGAAAACAAAACCCAAACCAAAGTATAATCTGATACTTACCAGCACAGCTTAATCCCCTATAATCTGGGCAGTTAAAATTGTCTTTTATTTTGATCTTTAAAGCTCTAACTAATTTTAGATTTAATTACCCTTTCCCCCACCGGTGTGTTAACATCATCTTTTCCTGTATTGCGAATAGCTAATGACCATTTTTCTCTGTTGCAGGTGAATGCACAATATTTGCAGCTGTTCGTGATTTAATGGCTAATCTTACACTGCCCCCTGGTGGGCGTCCATAAACACTATTGTTTTTAAACCAGGAAGGCTGACAAATGAGACAAAAACAACAAAAAAAAAAAACTGAATTCAGCCTTCAGTTTAAAAAGAAAAAGGACTTTTTTTTTGACTTTAAGAGCTAACTATTCTAAACTGGCAAAGCTTCAGGGTGCACTTCTTTCATCAAAAAGACCATCAATCTTTTGTATAGTGAACTTGTATAGTGTGTTTAAATGGGACACATTTCAAACTAGGTAATACATCAGTGTCCACTTGCCAGTAATAGATTTAATATTCTGTTTTATACTATAAAGTTATAAAAATGCCAAACTTGTTTATTTAATTGTTTTCTTATGTTTTGGGTGTAATAGTCCTTTTTTTTTGGTTTTTGTTTTGTTTTTTAAGGCAGGTCTGTCATTTTTGAATACTGTAAAACTGTGATAAACTTTATATTGAAGCTGTATTTTAATATGACCGCTTTGAATCCTTACATGAAAATGTTCTGGGAGTTGTTATAAACACATCCCAAAGAAGCAATATTTAATAAAACTAGGTTAAAAAAAACCAGTGACACTCACTTGTGTGTGTATAAGCTCTATAGACTTCTTAGGGTCTTACTTTCATCTTTGAGCCAGTAATTAATTTCTAATAATACACGTCTGAAATTTGACCAGAAACATCTTCTTGATTTCAAGGTTAACTTATTTTCTTCAGACATCCTTAACTTGACTCTAGTGGTTAACATTTAGCACCTTGGTTGTCTTTCAGTGTAGGATCCAGGCAAAAAAGAAAGAACCTAGTCTTTGAGAAGAGACAGTAAGTGGTTCTTATCAATCACAGACCCCAGATAATGCAATCATTCTTATCTGTTGAGGATGTGGGAACTTTTCTTTTAGGCAAATTTCATTTACCAGGATGCTTCTGCATACAGCATTAATTAGGAAACAAAGCACTTTAATGCTGTAACTTGCATGAAGTTTTTGTGAGGTTTCTTTATCTTCCTTAACTTCTCCTTGCCTTCCCCACCAAAACTGGAGTTGTTCTAAACAGTCTCAGTTCAATTCATTGTCAACAAAATAATAGAATATTTTGCTTGGAAGAAACCTAGTTCAGTCCCCTCACTTTGAAGAATCCAAGATGCAGGGCCTGTTCAGGGTCAAATGAAGTGTTTGGTACTGACACATCTTAGCAGGGTTTCTTTTTGCAGCACTGTGCTGTCGCAGTCAGGGACTTTTTTAAGCTTCAAAGAACATGATCTGATGCAAAGGTCTTCTAATGACTTACTGTTATTTGGGAAAATGTTTTAAATGATGATACCATGCCGAGTTATAATACTGGTTCTCCATTAAACTAGATGCTTTGTCTAATTCCACTATCAACTACCAAATTCTAGTTTCAAACATCTCACTGCAACTATATCGTATCTGTTCTCTTGCTTGATTCTCCACTTGTTTCCAGAGTTGAGGCCTTCTTTGCCTTTCTTCTTTGTCTTATTTCTGCCTTCATCTGCTTCTCACCCAACTCTGCCACTATTCAGGAGCAGGTGACTAAGCTTTCACCCTTCCTTTAACTTAGCTTTTTGTTCTTCTGTTTTCAGTTCTTACAGTGGTCATCACATCAGTTTGGCAATCTAAGATGTCTTTATCAAGGATCAGCCCTTTTCTATTTGGAGCTGAATCCTTTCTTTCATGTAGAAATCTACATGTATATACAAGAAATGTATTTTTCTCTGCAGGATTATATTGTTTCAAGTAATTTTATTAATAGAGTTAACTTTTTAGGTGTTTTCCCTTTTAAGTGTGGTTTTGAAATGTTAATTGCATTTTTACACATGATGCATTCAATGGACTTTTTTTTCCCTAATTATGACTCATCTCTGAATGCACTGTGCAAATCAAACGTAAGATAGGATTTCAGTGAACAATTTGCTTATTACGAGTAAACCCATGAATTTGAATTTTGATATGCTTGGTACTTGGAATTGGTATATATCTTATTAAAGCTTGAAAACATTTAGCATTTGAATTGCAAGTTTCATCACAAACCATGTCTTTTGCCTCTTTTGTTACCCAGGTTCAATCACAAGGACTGGATGCCCATAGTGATTTTTCCTAATAGGTGTTTTGGGACTTAACCTTAAAGTGTCTTCAGTGTGCTTTTAGTATTTACAGTAATAAATAAAATGTATACAAGTTTCAGAGAACTACCAACTCTCTAGTTAATTTTGGTGAAGATGTTTTTGATAATAGTCTGGCTTAGTATTAGTTTAACCTCGAAAGAAGAAATTGATCCTGACTTGCCACCTTTTTTCCATCTGCTAAGATGCCATTTCATAATGTATTTTCGGAATTAAGAGAAGTGAAAGCATCAACAGAATATATTATTAGTAACAGGAGTTTTTTTGTTTTTTGTTTTTTGTTTTTTTTGGATTCACCTCACTCTGCCGCCCAGGCTGGAGTGCGGTGGCATGATCACGATGATTATGGCTCATGGCAGCCTTGACCTCCTGGGCTCAGGTGATCCTTCCACCTCAGCATTCCGAGTGGCTGGGACTACAGGTGCACGACACCATGCCCAGCTAGTTTTTTTATTTTTTTGTAGAGACCAGGTCTTGCTGTGTTGCCCTGGCTGGTCTTGTACTCCTGGGCTCAGGCAGTCCTCCTGCCTCGGCCTCCCAAAGTGCTGGGATTACAGGCATGAGCCATCACGTCCAGCCATCCAAGTATTCTTGATTAAAAAAAAATCAATATACAGAAAATTGTAAGAGAACGTACATTCAAGGAACAGAAAGGAAGAATGTTTATATATAATTCATTGTTTCTTGTAGTTTTTTTTGTTGTTTGATTTGGGAATGGACAGTATGTCTAAGGGTATGATTAGAATTTACTTACGATGGACTTAGTATTGAGGTTATTAAGGCAAAGTTAACAGAGGCCAGTCAGCACTGCTGCACATCTCCAGGAACACCATGATATGCGCACAGTTTTCTGTAAATACCTCTACTTCCAAGTGGCAAGTGATTTGTTGTTAAAATACCTTGCTGAAGAATATGACTGATATATTAGATCAATATAAAGTAATAGCTAATATTTACTGAGAGCTTACTATGTGCCAAGCACTGTTCTAAGTATTTCATTGTGTGTTTAATCTTAACCCCGAGAGGTAGGTATTAATAGACTCCTTTTACAGATGAGTGGATGGAGGCCCAGAGAAATAAAGTAATTTGCTTGAGATCAAATTAAGACTGCTTTGGATTAAACTCCTAAGAAGGGACAGTTTGAGCCCAGAGCTAGCGCTTCTAAACATGGCCTTTTTGCTGTGAACCACACAGTCAGAAGGCTTCATTGTTTAACCTCTTCCCTCAGAGCCTTTTGACTATACACAATTTTGACATTTTTCCCAAGTTCAAGAAACTCACTAAAAGCAACTAAAACTGACGTGATCTCTTGTCACTTGGAGTTAACAATCCAATACCTTCTGACCTCTGTGGCACCTATTTGGAACTTAAATCACACTGCCTTGTGCAAGGCACTATCATATAACCAAGAGACCTAAATAATATCTAACCTTTGCTGAATGGACGGTCTTACCGGGCTCGGGATTGTGCGGTCTTCCATAATCCAGGTGATATGTTGCCCTGTTTGCCCCTTCCAACGGCGGAGGATTTTGAGCTTTGGGTTAACTTGGCACACCGCAGGCGCATAGTAGGTGGGCGGTACCGGCAGCCAGCAGTCATATTTCACTAATGTCTTGATCCACTACAGCTAGTCTGTGGACTTAGGAACCATTTTACAAACTTTCTAGAATTATATAACAAAGAATTTGAACAATTCGAGCAATGTGCTTTGAGCACCATCCACATCGCTACAATAAAGTTAGAAAAGGCGCCCATACACCAGGAGAGGAAGTCGAATCGAGGGCTGGCAGGGTCTCGGTTTGGGGGGACAAAGAGGGTCTAGGGGTTTCCGGTACAGGATACCTCAGCAAGCACCAAAGGTCTTAGACAGCAGTCAGCTAAGTGCGGTTGGGCGGACGTGCCCCGGAAACCAAGACATCCCGCCCCGGTATTAGTGCGCAGCGCAGCTTTCTCCGCCAGCCCCGCCTCTGGGCGGGGCCGCGCCTGCGCGGGCGCTGTTGCCTCGGGCACCTCCCACGATCCGCGCCTGCGTGCTCCGACCCGCCACGCCCCACGCTTTGCGCCCCGTGGCCTCCCGGGCGCGAGCGAGCATGGTGCTGTCCGAGCTGGCCGTGCGCCTCAACAGCGCCGAGTACAAGAACTGGGTGAAGGCAGGCCACTGCCTGCTGCTGCTGCGCAGCTGCCTGCAAGGCTTCATCGGCCGCGAGGTGCTCTCTTTCCATCGCGACCTGCTCGCGGCAGCGCCCAGCCTGGGTCCCCGCGCCGCCTGCCGCGGCGGTTCACGGTGCAGCCCGCGCGCCCGCCAGGTGAGCACCTGGCTCGGAGCCTTGGCCACCGTCCCCACCCTACTCCTGTCCCCGTCCCGGAGCGCAGTGTCCCGTTTCCTCCGCGGGGCGGGGCCCACCGCAACGCCCCTCCCTCCCGGGCCCCTCCTCACCGCCGCCTCCTGTAGTTTCAGCCTCAGTGTCAGGTGTGCGCTGAATGGAAACGGGAGATTTTAAGACATCACATCAACAAAAATGGAGATGTGCACTGGGGAAACTGCCGGCCGGGCCGCTGGCCCGTCGACGCCTGGGAGGTGGCCAAGGTAAGCACCTGCGGCCGTGACGGAAGGAGGAGGTGGTGGGTCCACCTGCGCCGGGGCATCTGTCTTTCTTGTGGAAGCCAGGGCCTCGTAAACAGAGATGTCAAAAAAGCCGGGCGCGGTGACTCACGCCTGTAATCCCACCACTTTGGGAGGCCGAGGCGGGAGGATCGCTTGGGCCCAGGAGTTAGAGACCAGTCTGGGCACACATAGCAAGACCTCCTTTCTTCAGAAAATGGGCGTGTGCCTGTAGTCCCAGCTACTGGGGAGGCTGAGGCAGGAGGATCGCTTGAGCCCAGGAGTTTGAGGTTGCGGTGAGCAGTGATCGTGCCTCTGCACTCCAGCCTGAACAACAGAGTGGGACTCGGTTGATCAAGAGTCTAATGTCTGGGCGGTTCAGGGCTGTTAGAGTGGACCCAACTTATCTTAGTGAAGTAGAAGCTTTCTTCTACCTCTCTGCGCCCTGAAGGCATTTGAGTTTGCTGCCCCTGCTTGGAAAGTTATAGAAAGATTTCTACAAGCGATGTTGGGGCAAGATGTAGAGCGAGCACACTGAGCCCAGGTATAGAGGGAGAATCCTGGAAGGCGTGTTTAGGGTGCCATGAGGATGGTGGAGTCCGAGGGAAGTTAGGACTACAGTAGACAGGACCTTAAGCACCCAGCTAAGGAATAAAACTTTGGGGACGTGAGGATAGGGTAAGCAGCCAGATCTGCTTTAGATCTTGGCAACATGACTCACTAGCTGGGCCAGTGGGGAGTTTCTTTTGACTTTTTGATGTTTGTCAGAAGCCCAGTGAGGGGTGGAGAGGGGCAGTCAGAAGTGGCTTCCTAATGAGGATTAACTTTCAGAGTCAGTCTATGTGCTAGTTAGCAGCTGGCACAGGTGGGCACCTGGGAAGGAGCAGTGCCTGGGAAGCAGATGATCTGAGTCTTGGCTTAGCTGCCTGGTGTGACATTGGGCCGATCTGTTCCCTAACCTCAAAAATGAAGAAGTTGGAATGTGTCAGTGATCTCAGACTCTTGGCTATTATAAACCAGTAAACTCACCACACCTGTACCCTCTTCCCCATTTTTTTTCATTGCTACCATAGAGTTGCCAACTTCTACTTTTACCTAAAAAAGAGAAGAAACTGAAAGAAACAAAATGCTGCCCTTTACTATGACTATCCCTCATCTTTTGGTCTCCGTTGCTACTTTCACACCATCAGAATCCTCTTGAAGCCCATGCTGCTTGCCTGTGCCACTCTTTCCTCTTTTTTTTTTTTTTTTTTTTTTTTTTTTTTTTTTTTTTTTTTTTTTTTTTGGGTTAAGAAGCGGTCGCCCACAA
>CAUYQG010035477.1:0-11252 GCA_963574415.1 Tarsius wallacei | reverse complement strand
TCCAAGTAGCTGGAACTACAGGCGCGCGCTACCACACCCGGCTAATTTTTTGATTTATTGTAGAGATGAGGTCTCGCTTGCCCAGGCGGGTCTCGAACCCGCGGGCTCAGGCAATCCACTCACCTCAGCCTCCCAAAGGTGTGGGATTACAGGCTGAGCCACCGAGCCCGGCTCCAAAATATTCTTAATGTATGAATTCTTGATGTGGAGTATCAAGAGTTGATAATTCTTCTCTAGTTTAAAAATGTCCAAGTTCAATACCTATGAAAAACAGATATAAAAGTCAAACCTAGGTAGATAAAAAAATTGCAAAAACTACTATTAGAGAAGATAGTTTGATATATGGCTACATAGGATTTAGTACTTTCCTCATACAACTGATTGTATCCACTGAGCCACTGTTACTGATGGACAACTTCAACTTCTCCATTACCACCAGGGCCTGTGTCTTTTTCAGAAACTCTTCCCGTAAGCCTATCACAAATTCCTATGTACGGAGGTCCAACACCAACATGAGACAAAAATAGACCATGCTGATGAGATAAATGTATTCGATTTACGTACTTTTTAAACTTAGAAACTAACAAAAAGGAGTTATAAAGATAATGCAATAGTGGCTGTCTCATAGTTTTCACTACTGGAGAATGTAGTGAACATATCCTTCTCTCTAAAAAAATAAAAAATCTGGTGAATAATTGCTGTTCACTATCACACCAGTTTACTGGCCTATGCATTTATCTTAACTCTTAAGCCTGTGGTGAGTCATGAGTGTGCTAGTCCTAAGGATCTAAGGGACTAGAATATAATAACTATACAAAAACTAAGCTCAGTTTATTAACAAACGAAATTAAATACCCTATTCCTAGGACTATCTCCAATCACAGAGTATGATTTAGACTAAAACTGAAGTCATAGAGAATGCATTCTTTCATATCTGGATGTTTTGTTCAATATTATTTTTCCGAGATCTGTGCATGCTTTTGCATGTAGCTATGTAGCTCTCTCTGATATGTTTTTATTGATCTAAAGTATTTGAGTGAATGAATATACCACAGCACATTTACATTTACACTTAGATGGGGTATTAGCCAGGATTCTTCAGAGAAACAGAACCAATAGAATATATGAATATATATAAGGAAATTTATTAGGAAGAATTGGCTCACATGATTACAACATGAAGTTCCACCAGTCCAAGTCTGAAAGCCTCAAAACCAGGGAAGTTGACAGTACCATTCTCAGACTGAAGCTGAAGGCTCACGAGCCTTCAGGAGGCCACTGGTGCAAAGACCAAAGTCCAAAGGCCAAAGAATCTGGAAGCTGATGTCTAAAAGCTGGATGAAAGAAAGCAAAACATCCCACCAGGTAAGGACGAGAGTGAGCAAGTTGAATCTTGAGAAACTACTTATTCCCTGTCTTCTGTCTGCTTTGTTGTAACCATACTGCCACCCAAATGAATGATGACTGCCCACATTGAGAGTTTGTCTTCTTCTCCCACTGTACTGACTGATATATCAATCTACTCTGGAAACACTCTCACAGATGCCTGGAAACCTTTTCACAGACACACCTAGAAACAATGCTGCAGAAGCCATCTAGGCATCCCTCAATGCAGTCACATTGGCAGTGGATATTAACCA
Source organism: Tarsius wallacei (assembly GCA_963574415.1). Lineage (NCBI taxonomy): Eukaryota > Metazoa > Chordata > Mammalia > Primates > Tarsiidae > Tarsius > Tarsius wallacei. Next base: position 9,612 of record CAUYQG010035477.1, on the reverse strand, counting down.
GTTAAGATGAATATTTTCTTATTTTTAATTTATAGAAAATAGTGATGCTATGATTATCTTTGGTCATTTGAAGCACATGTGTATTTACCTCTGTTTTTTACACATCAACACAAACCTAGAAAAAATATATATAAAAATTTACTCTTTGTGGGAGTAAGATAGGGTTGAATGGCATCACCAACTGTATTCATTATTGAACTAGAATTTCCAGCCAGTGATAAAATAAGAAAAAGTAATAGATGTTATAAAGATGAATAAAGAATCAATTACACTACCACAATTTATAGTTATAAATTTATATTTATAAAATAATAGATTGCACAAAGAAAAAATTAGAGTTAATGTTTGTTGATAAATTAGTCATATTTCCAGTTAAATGCTACAGTTGGAGTTCTGGCTACAAAGCATAATAAAAGCAAAAGAGTTTTTTGCTACTTATCAAGGCTTAGAAACCCAATATATACAAGCTTCATGATTTTTTTTATAAGTGAAGCCCTAACTAGGGTTCTAACTCTCCCATTTACCTGTAATCCAATCTTTACCAAGGTAAGATGTTTCAATTTAGCTATAATTAAGTTTAACCACATTAAATGAGAAAACTTATGCTTATCAAGGATTGTGCTGATAATACAAGATGGATATCAGACCCACAACTATAACTCCTACAAATCATTGTGATCAAGGACACTGTGACTCACATTTACTAACGTCAAAGTCTAAAACCACCTCATGAGCCAGTGAAAAACTTTGATCTAGTTTTTAGTCCCACAAGCATGTTCTCTTCTTATTTCCTTATTTTTTTCCTTAATTTCCTGCATATTTATTAGCAGGGTGGACTTATGGATGGTGATTTTTTTCTTTCTTTAAATCTTTTCTCCAAGTTCAGAATCAGTAAAGAAGGAAATATAGGAACTAGATGACTAGAGAATAAAATACTGAGTTAATTACTGATAGTCCTACATTGAACCTGCTGTTGAATGCTGGTGAAAGAGGTGTCTAATATTCTCCACACTGAATTAAACTTTCTTCTCTGCATGATAATCTAGGACCCAGCACTGCCACAAAATGCAAAGATTGCCCTAGCAAGTATACCACATGAACCTGCTAAGAGTAAATATTTGTTAATGGGAGGTTTTATTAGATTTTTTAAAATGGGTATGTACATGATTTAATTTTATTTTTCCAGTTTCACTAATCAGAAAACCAACTTCTCATTCCTTAAAGGGGAATAACAGAGGTTGTGGGAAAAGGTTAGAAATATCTCAACTATTTCCCTCTTGGGAGAATAGTGTAAATTTCCCTATATCCTATGCAAATGCAGAAAATAAAGAATAAATATTGCACTGTTGCTGTTGTATACACATTGAATACATTTTTGTATGCTTTTAAAACCATTGCATATGGAGTTTTTTCAAAAGTAACTTTTAAAACTCTTTTATGCATATCAATTACAGTATTGTCCACTATAATTTTTTTTAAAAATATTTTTTGATTAAGGAATCTTTCACAATCTTGAGTAATCAGGTACTTAGCTATAATTATTCCTTGAATGTGAAGTGTTTATTTTTTATGTTTGTTTCTATAACACACATAAGGTTTACTTTTGGTATAAAACTAGCTTAATCTTACTTTCTTTTATGTACAACTGTTCTGTTCACCCCTTCTGTTATATATTATATTTCTACATTATACTTTTAGGCACATTTCCCAGGTATTTGCATCTAGGAAAGATCATGTCATTAGTTTCACTATTAAATGTTTTAGAAAAAAAGAGGTGTGTCAACTTCAGAGCTAAAGAACTAAGAGTAGATGTGTCGTATTCATTCTCCTTTCTTCTCTGTTTCTGGTGAGAAATAGAAAAGTGCAGAAATTAGCCCCAGAGAAGTGGTGGAGCCACAGCCTGGAAAGAGCATGTGTCCTTAAACAACTGTGTGGAGCAGAGCTCATTTCCATATCCCAAACCTTGTCAACACACAATCACCTGTGACATGAGTGAGAAACAAGCCTTTATTACAGAAAGTCTTTGAGATTAGAGAATTATTTGCTAGCACTTATGTTTTTTGCTTATGTAGAAGTTACTATGTTGAAGTGTAATCCTGTAAAAACAAAAACTTAAAATGCGGTGGCTTTGATTTTTTGATTATGTAGTGAGTGGTGAAAGAAGTTATGCCATGTATTGGAAAGATAAGGTTTCATATTACAAATAGGGAAAATATTGCTTAAAATGTTTCCTGTAATAATTTGAAAGTCAATTTATCTGATTTCAATGGCCATGAAAGAACTGATTGCAATATTCAGTAGTAGCATTAGCTGCTATTGGCTAACTTTGACAAAGTATTATAATAATGGACTAACTCTGGAAAGAATGAGCTAGTTTAAAAGCAGAAATTAAGTGTTAAAGAACAAGTTCAGAAATTAGTTACTTGAAATGATGAAACAGCTAGCTTCTTCTATAACTAAATCAATAAGATATATGATTTTTAAAAAGCTTTGAGCATCAAAGGCTCAGTAAAGTTCTCAGTGAACAAAGCAACTCACATCTTGGGAAAAACACACATTAAGACAGTGTGTTTTCTTGTCAAGCATGGTATACTCAGGGTGTTTGCCATTAAAGTTGCCAGAGGAAGGCCTGGGGGCAAGAATGCAAAGACATAAAGTGGATTTGAGAACTTTGTATCTGAAAGAATTTGGGTTATGTTCCCTGACCCAAGGAACTAACTGAAAAAATGATAGATGTGAAATATGCTGTATTTCTTGATGCCTGTGTTTTTAAAAATCTGTAAGCCTTTTTCTGAAAGGCATTCAGTGCGCAAAAACATCCAAATTGTTTGTGAGTTTATGACAATTTAAAGTATAGAATAGGTACCAAAATGAACCTAGTTCAAGGGGCACATATTTTTCCAATACTCCCTTCAGTTGTAGATAGGGGGTCTTGCTTACTGAATAGTCTTCAAGAGCTTGGGGACAGGAGACACAGAGAGACTTGGTTAAGATAATTTCTCCAAAACAATCAAGTCAAAGTCTATTAATAAAATTTGATTCATGCCCAAGATGATATATTATATCAATGCCTGTCCAATATTGTTACGTCTTTCTAGGAATTGCATTCTTTCTATTTCTGACTAGAAGTGGTTGACACTTTGCCTTTTGGTTATTTGAGAAAACCAAACTTATAACTTGTTTTTTGATGTTCACTGATTCACAAGGAGCTATCCAATCTGATCTGGCAGATAGAAAGAGGAGAAAGAAGCCATTTGGTCAAAATAAATAAGAATTACAACATAAACTGCTGGTTCTCACCAACATGTGTATATTTTTTTCTTATCTGAAACACTGAGAGAACAAATTTGGCTCCCTATAGTCAGATCTTGCAGAAGTGACATTTGTCGTCACAATATTGAAACAATTAAAAATAGAAATGCCCTCTCCACACTATTTCTTTTCTTTCTGCCAGCTAGTAGTAAATGATACAACAGAACATTCAGACACTAGAAATGGAATAGCCACTAGATAGAAGGTCCCTGAATGTCTGACTGTAAAAGAAGTCCCCACACTTTGCTACACTGATATTAGACTGCAGTATGGGTAATAAATAAGCATTGTATTTTGAAAAGATAAATAAAATTGAAAAACCATTACCCAGACAAAATAGACAGTACCAGATGGCTTTATTGGTAAATTATGTGAAACATTTAAGGAAGAATTAACACCAATTTCTCTCAAAAATCTTTCAAAAACTTCAAGAGTTGGAATACTTTCAGACTTATTATATGAAGCCAGTGAGACCCTGAAACCTAAACCCATACAAAGAAAATACAAGCAAAAAAGTACAGATTAATATTTTTATAAACATAAATGTAAAGCCCAGGCACAGTGGTTTACACCTGTAATTGTAGCATTTTAGGAGGTTGAGGTGGGAGAATTGCTTGTGTCCAGAAGTTCCAGAGCAGTCTAGGCAACATAGTGAGACCACGTTTCTACAACCACAACAACAAAAAATTGTTTTTAAATAGCCGGTGTAGAAGTGTACACTTGTAGTTCCAGTTACTCAGGCAAGAGTATCCCTTGGCTAGTTTGAGACTTCAGTGAGCTGTGATTGTGACACTGTACTCCAGCCTGGGTGACAGAATGAGACTCCCAACTCAAAAAACAAAAAAAAGAAACAGTAAAAATGCTCAAATAAACAAACAAAAATACTATCAAACAAACCCAAAAACACATCATTCAAGAACACATCAAAGACCATGAACAAATGGGAATTATTTCTGGAATGCAAGGTTGATGCAGCATATGAAAATTAATTAATGTGATACAATTATATTACAGGAATAAAATGAAAATTACATAAATATCTCAATAGGTGCAGAAAAAGTTTTAGACAAAATTTACCACATTGTCAGGATAAGAATTCTCGAGAAATTAGGAATAAGAGGAAAGTAACTCGATATCATAAAAGTCATATATGAAAAGTCCATACTCACAGCTATGTCATCTTCAATGATGAAAATGGAAAGTTTTTTCTATAAAACCAGGAACAAGGGTAGTATGCCCACGCTTGCACTTCTACTTAACAGAATACTGAAGTACTCGCCAGAGCAATTAGGCAAGACAATTAAACAAAATGCATTCAAATCAGAAAGGAAGATATAAAATTCTCACAGTTCTCATCTCACATATAGAAAACCCTAATGATTCCATGTAAAAACTCTTAGAACTAATATACAATTCAATAAAGTTACAGGTTATAAAGTCAATACACAAAAATTAATATCACTTCTATTCACTAACCATGAACTATCTTAAAAGTACATTAGGAAAAAATATTTTTTATAATAGCACCAAAAATAATGAAATACTTAAGTATAAACATAACTGAATAAATAAAAGATTAGTACACTGAAGACCACAAGACATCGCTGAAATAAAGAAGATAAAACCAAGTGGAAAGACTGCCTGTGCTCATGGATTGATAGACTGAACATTGCTAAAATGTCCACACTAACCAAAGAGATTTAAAGATTAAATGCAATCTCTATCAAAATCCCAACTGCATTTTTTACAGAACTAGAGAAAACAATTTTACAATTTACAAATAGCTGCAAATAGCCCATCAATCTTGTGAAAGAGGAACAAACCTGGACACATCCCACTACTAACGTCAAATTATACTGCAAATCCCAGTAATCAAAATAGTATAGTATTCATATAAAGACAGTTATATAAGCCCCTAGAACAGAATAAAGAGTCCAGAAATAAATCCAAGCATATACAGTTAGCTGATCTCCAATAAGAGTGTCAATAATAAACAATGGGAAAACATGAGTCTCTTCTACAATTGGTATTGGGAAAAATGAATATCCATGTTTTATATTATCCACAAATATAAACTCAAAATAGATTGAAAGTTAAACAAACGGCCTGAAACTATAAGACTATTGGAAGAAAACGTGAAAGTTTCATGGCATTGGTTTTGGTAATGATTTCAAATACCAAGACACAAGTAACAAAATTTTTTTAAAAATCACATAGAATTATTTCAAACTAAAAAGCTTCTGTACAGCAAGGTAAACAATAAACAGAGTGAAAAGGCAAACCACAGATTAGGAGAAAATATTTGCAAACTATACATGTGATAAGATGCTAATTTCCAAAATATATTAGGAACTCCTATAACTCAATAGCAAAAAAGTAATAACACAATTAAAAGGGGACCAAAAACCTAAATGGATATTTCTCTGAAGGTACATAAACGGCAAACAGGTCTACGAAAAAAATGCTAAATGTATTAATTATCAGGGAAATGCAATTAAAAACCTCAATGAATAAAAACCTCACACCGAATAGAATGGCTATTATATATATAATATATATATTTTCAAATGTCAATAAAATGGCAAAAACTTTTGGTGAGGATATAGAAAAATTGGAATCTTTCTACAGTAAGTTCTCATTTAATAGCATCTATAGGTTCTTGGAAAATGAAACTTTAAACAACAACAACAAAAATATAACAAAACCAATTTTGCCATATGCTAATTTATATAAACAATAATTAAGTTCCTATGGCATATTTCTGATAACAAAAGCATCTCCAAACTTCTAAATAAAGACCAAAATAGCTATAATATTAACCATTGAAATACATGTGAGCTATGCATACATTTAAGAATACAAATTAATAAAATGCAGTAAAACAGCTGTTCAGGGTTGTGGGTGGCCAGAGTGTAATGCCAGCTCAGAGCACAAAGTGGGAAGTAACCCTGGACAGGATACTGTCCCCTCACAGAGCACACTCACACCCATACCCACACTCGTTCACAATGACACCATATAGACATGAAAATTCACAGAATACGCACAGCTTCGGAACATAGGAGGAAACTACAGGACCCAGAGAAAACCCACGCAGACATGGGAGAATGTGAAAACACCATACACAGTGACCTGACAGGAATATTTTTTTTCCGTTACTAACTTAATAACGAAAGGAAGTTGAAGGAAACAACATGATTAGAAGACCTGCAATACTGTACACTCTTGGTGAGAATGCAAAGGTGTTCAGCCACTATGGAAAAAATATGGTGGTTTCTCAAATAATTAACCATATGATCCAGATATCCCACTTCTGGATATTTGTTTAAAAAGAATTGAAATAAGGATCTCAAAAAAATTAGGACTCCTAAGATTATTTTGTAGCATAGATGTTGCTAGTCTGAAAATATTCAAATAAATTATCCACTCACTGAATTAAACATGAGTCAATTAAATTAAAATTATTTTTGGATTCCTTGAGTTTTATTACCTATATAGCTGAAGGTAGACTAGAATTTACCTGGACCATTGAGGCATTACCATTTGCCAGTCAAGCTGATGTTCTTCATTTTTCATTTCACCCTGAATTAATTTAATATGGAAGTAAGAATAAAAGAAAAAGAGTCACGGTAGATCATGTGGTTCATTGTAAATATACATTAAGTAAATATATATGTAGTACATATATTTACTATATAACATATATTTACTTTCCTTGAGGAAAAAACATAATCATATTTGTCTTTAAATAAAGTACATTAATTATGTAAATCAACTGAGAAATGTTTTTAAAATGAAAGAGGAGAGTACAGTCAACAAAAAGTCAAGCTACAGAAAGATATATTTAAAAAAATGAGATGATGAAAATGAAGACGTGAAGGAAGAAGAAGTGAAATCAGCCATAACAAAGTCAGGATTGCCCAAAGACTATGTAATTCCTGGTCTGCCAACAAGGATATGGTTCCAGGTTTTAATCCTACTAATAAAAATGTTAATTACAAATCATCACATTTTTGTTAAATGACACTTATCTGTAAAACCCCATGTATTTCTTCCTTCCAAAAATGTAAGAACTTTAGAACTATGTGGTAAGTATCCATTATAAACAGTTCAACTAATGAGAGACTTTAAAGTACAAGGGGATAAATTTTAGTTTGCGATCCTTTAAGAAGCTATTCTAAAACTAATTTTCTTCCAATCAGTCTGAACTTTATTCTTCAGTAATAAAAGATTTTCTGTAAAATTATTTTCTAATCACTTCTTAAACAAAACAGCAAGCCAAACACATTTGACTCTGATTTAGTATTTCATCATAATAGAAATACTTAAATTACCAAATAATAAGCATTCACTATTGAGGGTATTACTTGCCTACAGAATGATTGATCTATTTAAAGTGTACTTATGTACATTTTCTGTACAAAAATAAAATAAAACAGGTGTGTTAAAAATCCATCTTTCAGAAGACAGAAATAACTTGGGGAAACCTCAATTCCCTCCCAAGGACGAATGACCAGATATTGTTAAAGTGAACAAATATTTGCAGGAAAAATTTTATTGTCCCATAATCAAATAATATTTAAAATTAGAAAATATATACTATTTTAAAAAATGAAAATCTTCGTGCAGCGCTTATCTAACTCAAACAAATTTTTTATTTAAGGCAAATTAACTTAATAGCATATGTTAGAAAAGCATCTAGAATAAAAAAATTAGTTAAAACCGTCAAATCAATAAGAAATACAACTTACTCAAAATTACAAAGAAACTAAAATGAAAAATGAGCATATAAATGTAATCAAAGAGAAATGAATAAAAATCTGGCTTTCTAACATGACCAACAATCTGCAACAACTTCTAGAAAGAGTGATGGAGAGAAAAGAAAGACACCATAGATTAATTCAAAGCAGAAAAACCATAAATACATTAAAATATAAACATGATGAAGAAGTATCACGACCAGCTTTGTGATAATTCAAAAAGAAAATATACCGCTACAGGCAGACAAACCTTAACCAATGCTAACAAACTAAACATTGAAAATCTGGATTGCCGGGCTCGGTGGCTCAGCCTGTAATCCCGCGCTTTGGGAGGCTGAGGTGAGTGGATTGCTTGAGCCCGCGGGTTCGAGACCCGCCTGGGCAACTTGGCGAGACCTCACCTCTACAATAATCAAAAATTAGCCGGGTGTGGTAGCGCACGCCTGTAGTTCCAGCTAGTTAAAGGCTGAGGTGGAAGGATCGCCGGAGCCCAGCAGATCGAGGTTGCGGTGGCTGGAAGCAGCCACTGCACTCCAGTCTGGGCAACAGAGTGAGACTCCAACTCAAAAAAAAAAAAAATCTGGATTGATCTTTGACTCACAAAGTTCAGCAAACCAGGAAAATAAAACAATTAAATATAAAACCAAGCTTATTTGTTTTCACTGTTTTCCAGCAAAATGATAGAATATCATCTTGATATTAGTCTAATATTACTTAGAACATCAAATGAGATCCTACATTTATATTGAAAATATCATTCTGAGCCATTGCTTTGCTAAGCTATGGTATGGCCATGTGTTCTTTAGCTATGGTCAGGCCATGCTTTCTTAAGCTTTGGTCCCCTCTTATATGAGTCTCCTCTTTCTCTCTCTTTCTCTTTCTAATATAATTTCTAAATAAACTGCATCTTCTAATCTAAAAAAAAGAAAATGTATTTCTAAATTGTTGTGTAATACAATTTGGACAATCTTAAAAGAAAGCTCCTCTCTCCAATTCATGTTGCTTATAGAAAATCACATTATATGGTTACATAAATACATAGCTCTTGATACTAAAACTAGATAAGGATTCTCCAGGAAAAAAAATAGGTGTAGACTATTACATATGTGCTTAAAAATCAGTTTCAAAATTCCAAATAAAATATTAGCAAAATGAGTCCAGAAAACAGAAAAAAAAGTAAACATTAAAAGCAAATGGCATAACAACTTGCTCTGTTAAATGAATAAATATTGAAAACATGACTTTAAAAATAAATAACATGAGCTGGGCTCGGTGGCTCAGCCTGTAATCCCGCGCCTTTGGGAGGCTGAGGTGAGTGGATTGCCTGAGCCCGCGGGTTCGAGACCTGCCTGGGCTAGTGAGACCTCATCTCTACAATAAATCAAAAAATCAGCTGGGCGTGGTAGCGCATGCCTGTAGTTCCAGCTACTTGGAAGGCTGAGGCGGAAGGATCGCCGGAGCCCAGCAGGTCCAGGCTGCGGTGGCCGGGAGCGGCCACTGCACTCCAGTCTGGGCGACAGAGTGAGACTCCAACTCAAAA
>CAUYQG010035468.1:0-10617 GCA_963574415.1 Tarsius wallacei | reverse complement strand
GCCCGGCTGATTTTTTGATTTATTGTAGAGATGAGGTCTCGCTTGCCCAGGCGGGTCTCGAACCCGTGGGCTCAGGCAATCCACTCACCTCAGCCTCCCAAAGGCGCGGGATTACAGGCTGAGCCACCGAGCCCGGCTCTGTGGTGATTTCTTATGCAGCAAAAGAAAGCAAATACAGACCAATGAAGAAATATGTGGTTCAGACTAGAAATGTTTCTATCTTCCTTTGCATTATACTTTGGTTTTTCCCACTTTTTTTGTTTTCCATTAGATTAGTTTCTTTATAAATTTCTTTTTGAAAATTCACAATCTGATTGCCAGGAACCAGAAAGAATTTGACTACACCCAAGTGCTAAGAAAATATGAGAAAAAAATAAGATCTGCATTCTGCATCTGCTTCTTAGTTTATATGGTTATAGATGAGGAACTAAGATGACTTTACCTCCTTACATCTTAGTTCCTCATCTATAAAATAGAGATGATGATGTTTACTTCCCGTATTTAAGTCTGACTCAAGTCAGATAATGTATTTCAATATGCTTTATAAAATAGAAAACTGTACAAATCTGAGCTACTATTTTTATTAAGCCAGAATAACCAGCAGGATGCTCAGGGCAGCCAGGTAAGCCAGCAGCAGTGAAAGTCCCAGCGTGAAAACCTAGAAACCTGATAAAGAGGAAAAAATTAGTAAGGAGAGCCCCCTTGGAGAAGGCATTGGGGGATAGCTGCAAGGGCTATTTTTCCTCTTGAGTGTGCTTTCATTATGCAAGTAAAAAGAGCAGGCTAAGAAACATGCTAGACTAACTCTCATCATCATCAAGAACAAAGTTTAAAATTCTAAGCAGAAAAAAGTAATATGACCCCAAAAATGGCCAATTACATTGCTAAGAGAGCAAAAGAGAAAAGGAAGCCACAATCCAATACATTGTATAATGAGGACATTAAACAGAGCAAGTGAATGGAATCAAACACCTATAAAGCAGAGGAGAAGCAGAAGTCTTGGAGGAGATGTTATCATTGGCTCAAGATAAAATGCGCTTGAGCTTAAACAATGCTGTGTGAAATGTCTTAAACAGGAAAGGGATCCTTGGAAAGAAAGGCTGCCGGCACTGTGTAGCGGCATCTGGAAATTTAATCTATAACAAAGAAAATTGGACAAGATATAAGTGATAAGCTCACCCAAGAAGGACAAAAGGGTGAAAATCAAATGAGTTCTCCTAACTACCAACAACATCCAAATTAATGAAATGTTTATTAAGGATCAGATTACAGTAGCTATACAGAGAAATACTTGGGAGAAGATTCAGAAAAGGAAAAACCAGCACCTACACCTGATAATAACAACAAAAGTGTTTTGTTTCCTGTTTGTTCCATTGTTCGTTGACAAGGAAGGCACATTTTAAAAATGTGAACCCAGGTAATATGCAAACAAACACACACACACACACAAAGGTAAAATGGCAGATAAATTCTAAGACATAATAAAAGCTTTCAAAATTGCACATTTTGTACTCAATCTAGAGATGAACAAAGACCAGGTAACCTGTGTCACAGAGAAGATCCATGTTTAGGATCATGTGTTTGTTTGTTTGTTTAGAGTCAGGGTCTCACTCTGTTGGTCAGCCTGGAGTGCTGTGGCACGATCACTACTCACCACAGCCTTGATCTGGGCTCAAAAGATCCATCTGCCTCAACCTCCTGAGTAGCTGGCACTACAGGCACATGCCACCATCCTAAGTATTTATTTGTTTGTTTATGTGTTTATTTATTTAGTAGAAGCAAGGTCTTGCTATGTTGCCTAGGCTGGTCTAGAGCTCTTGGGCTCAAACAGTTCTCTTGCCTCAGCCTCCCAAACTGCTGGAATTACAGGTGCAAGCCAGGACCTTGAGTTTACATGAAGATAGGCACAGACCTGAGTACATAGGTCAACTCACTATTAATCATCTGGGATATGCCTAGCCTCTTTTGGCTGTAAAATTAAAACTATAAATACTTCATAGGGTTTTATAGGGGATTAAATAGAATAGCATATGTAAAATAGCTGCCATATACCGTCAATGCTCAAAAACGGTAACTAAGGTTTAAATTGCTAACATTCCCAGTTGCCTAGTAAGGGAGCTAACTAAATACTCTCCAGGATTTTTTCCATCTTTAAAGTCTCATGATTCTGCCCTCATTCAGTTTGTTGGTTCCTCAAAAAAACGAAACAGAATCACCATATAACCTAGCAATTCCACTCCTAGGTAGATATGCAAAAGAACTAAAAGCAGAAACTCGAACAGATATTTGTACAGCAGTGTTCATTGCAGCATTACTTACAATAGCCAAAAGGTGGAAAAAACCCAAGTGTCCATCAACAGATGAATGGATAAAAAAATGTGGTATGTACATACAATGGAATCTTATTCAGCCATAAAAAGAAATGAAGTTTTGATACGTGCTGCAACATGGAAGAACCTTTTAAGACTTTATGCTAGGTGAAATAAGCCAGACACAAAATAACAAATATTGTGCAATTTCATTTCTATGAAATATCGAAAATTGGAAATTTCACAGAAATGGAAAGGTTACCATGGGCTGGGAGAAGGGAGGAATACAGAGATACTGCTTAATAGGTACCAAGTTTCTGTTTGGGATGATGGAAGAGTTTTGGAGACAGATGGGTGATGGCTGCACAATAGTATGAATGTCATTAATGCCAGTGAATTGTACACTAAAAAATGGTTAAACAGTATATTTTATGTTATATATAGTTACAAAAAAAATTATGTGGCTCTATCAGACTTTTCCCCTGTGATACGGTAACATCCAAATGAGAAAAATGAATACTACCTTCATCTTCCTATTCCCTGCAATCATGAATGTGGCCTCTAGAACCAGTTTGCCTGGGTTTAGATCTTCCCTCTGTCACTATCCATGCCTTTGGAGCCAGGTACTAAAAGTTTTTACACCTCATTTGCCTCATCTATAGAATAAAGATAATAATACCTGCAACACAAAGTTATTACGAAGAAGCTGTGAAGTGCTCACATTATGTCTGGTACAAAGCATGTGCTTACAAAAGGCAGGTTATTATTATTCCTTGATAAGCACGGCTAAAGAGGTAGTGGAAGGTAGAGACAGCCCAAGAGTTGAGTGCCAAGTGACACTGGGTTCAAAGCTTTTGGCACCCTTGATTCTGATTGCCCAAGATGCTCCCCACTAGACGTGAGCTGCATGGCTCACTGTCTATGGCTCTCAACCCCAGATGATCCTAAGACAACAAAGCACTCCTTGAAGCTCTACTTCAAGCCCACTCCATCCTTCTAACTTAAGGCAGAGAGATGTTTCTCTGTAGTAGATAGCACCACGCTGCTCTTAGAATCAAGTCCAAACTCCTAAATAAGGCTTATACGGTGCTTCATAATCTGGCCTGTTTACCTCTCTCATCTCAACTCTCACCACGCCTCACCTCCCCCTTTCTGTTCCAAACTTGCTGACCCACTTACGTTCCACGAGGAAGGCTCCTACCTCACAACTTCACCTGGCTCTCAGGACTTCACTTAAACATCACCTCTTCCAGGCAGGTTTCTCTGACTCACCAGGGCTGAGTTGGATGCTTCTCCTATGTGTTCGTATAACGCTCTCTCCTCTGTCCCTATCATTGCCTACTCACACTGGTGTCATTGCCTGTTTTCTTGTGTCTCCAGCAAGACTATAAGCAATTGCACCATTAACCATTTCATCACCAGTACATAGCCCCATGCCTGCAGTACCTGGCTCAGAGAAACACATGCTAGATGCATATAAATGAACTTGGATGAAAGAATAACTGGCTGGATGACCTGGCATTGGTTCTATAAATTGGATCAAGTGGTAAGATGGTAATGTCAACTCCTGTAAGTCTTTTGCCTCTTTCAAGTCTTATTAGACCGTCAGGAAACTCTTGACATTGTGTCAACATTAATGGGGAATAGTAAGTAACAGCATAGGTCCCAAGCAAGGAAGGTAGAGTGACTGATGGTTGTTTTAGGACCTTCACTGGACCCAACCATCCACTTTCAAATAGATTTATACTCATGATCCCTTTCCCACTACCTTCCAAACCTACCTGGTTCTTAACCTTCCTGCTTCCACATTAGCTATAGACACTTAAAATCCCTGTCAATTTTTACGTCTCCTGCACTGCCCAAATCACTACAGTCCCCCAGTGCAATCATTTGACTTCCTGTTTACACCCACTTTCTCATCCCCACTGTTACTATTAAAAAGTGCTTTGTATAAGAACAAAGCTCTATTAAAGATTAAGTTTTCCTCCATATTGTGAAATAATCAAGGACATCTGCATAACCTAATGTCATTTAATACATAACACAGTCACTGGACTAGCCTCCGTTTCTTCAGCACCTCTAGGAAAACAGCACTGTTAGAACAGTTAGATTCTCCTGGCAGATACAGTTCCAATTTTAAATGGTCTCACATGGGGCAGTGACCCAGTACTATTTCTTTTTTAAACTTTATAGTACTAAGAAAATTAACTTAGCTGGTGCATGTGCCTCCACAATAGGAAACAGGAAGGCTAGCCTTTCTTCTTTGAACCAGGGGCATTGTTTTATTGTCTTTGACTAGGAGAGGTCATAAGGAGCAATTGAATTTGCAGTTCAGCTATTGCCAGAGGAACATTAGTAATGTTAATTATACCATAATTAAATCATAAAAACAAGTAATCATTTATCAAAATGTAAAAGGGCAGTTTTATACAATCTTCTCTAACTAGTTAAATTGAATCATCCTGCTATTTAAATTGATTTTTCACACTATTATTTATTTGTAGCCTCCAACAGATACCTTCTTCAGAAAAAATGGTTTGGCACAACAGGGAAGTTCTCTCTGAGAAGGTGTAGACAGGTGGTAACATCAAGCCCAATGATGTGCCAGGCTGAAGCTGTGTTTTCCCAAGTAGTACAGACTAGAGTTCTTAAGACTCTCCCAGTCCCAGCGTCGTACTCTAGAAAGAGCAGGAGCTTTACAGTCAGCCTGTTTCAATATGACCTTTGGTTTCTCTGAGCCCCAGTTTTCTCATCTGAAGAATGTAGATAATAATTTCAAACACTGCCTCACATATAATGTAACTATTATTCCTATTTCTCCCCCTGCCCCATGCTCTGTGGCTCCTGCCTCTCCTAAAGTTATCTGCCCGTCTGGGAAGGACTACACATCGAGGTCTTAATATTCTACCACACAATGACAAGTTTATTTCTTTCCTATCTTGTATCTAAAGCTTATAGCTCTCGTTTTAATAAACAGTTCAGAAAAAAAATCTATATTGTTTAGAAGATTTGCTCATTATTTATAGATACTTAGCCTGTGCCCAGTGATTGTTTGGGAATCTGGTATTTGAGGGAGTTGAAGCACATAAATTACCCATCAGAGGGTCTCCAAGCTCCAATCACGTAATTTTAGGACTTGAAGGAAGGACGGCATCACATTTTTTCAGCCTTGTGGAGATGATTTAACAAGTATCAGGTTAGTATGTAAGGGCGTCTGCTCTTATTTAAGAACAATATGACAACGAAGGATCTGAATGACTCTTCTGTGTCTCATAAAACCAGGGTTAGATATTTTCCATGTTGCTGTTCAATTCCCTTTATTTAAAGACTCAGGCAATCAATTCCTATTTAAGCTGTCTGCAGCTGAATTTTATCCTTCTTATTGTCAGCAAACGAAAATTCTGCAATCCAACATGCTTAGCTTTTGCTTTGGCTGCCAGAAAGCTTAGACTCTGTTTATTGTCCACGTGTGCCAATCAGTGCATTTTAAGTGCCTCATTGCCTGCCCTCCCTATTTCCTTCAAATGTAGTCTGCAGAACTTAACTGTTATTTTACCTTTCAGTATGTCTTATTCCTGAGTCTTTTCTGAAGTAGGAGGCAGGACAATTTTCAAACCTTAAATGAAAAAAGTTAAATAGTTAATTCAATTCAACAATAGCAACAACAAAATACTGGGTTAGTAGTATAAGCAAATGTGACTAAATCATTGTGTAGATATTTAAGATTTCTATTTAGAAAGACTTAAATGGAAGTGATAAGTAACAAAAAAATCCCAGAGATGTTTTTTATCGATACATATCATATATGTGTATAAGAGCAAATAAATCCTAAACCAGGCTCGGTGGCTCAGCCTGTAATCCCGCGCTTTGGGAGGCTGAGGTGAGTGGATTGCCCGAGCCCGCGGGTTCAAGACCCGCCTGGGCAACTTGGTGAGACCTCATCTCTACAATAAATCAAAAATTAGTTGGGCGTGGTAGCATGCGCCTGTAGTTCCAGCTACTTTGGAAGGCTGAGGCGGAAGGATCGCCAGAGCCCAGCAGGTCGAGGCTGCGGTGGCCGGGAGCAGCCACTGCACTCCAGTCTGGGTGACAGAGTGAGACTCCAACTCAAAAACAACGACAACAACAACAACAACAACAAAAAATCAAATCCTAGAGTCAGACTGCCTAGGTTTAATTTTAACTTTGCTGTTTACTAGTTTTAAGCTCTTGGGCAAGTTATTTCTCTTCTCATTACCTCAGTTTTACCATCTCAAAATTGCAGATAAAAACAGTCCCAACTAGTGTTGCTTTGAGGATTAGTGAGGTACCTAGGATATGGTAAGTTCTCAAGAAACACTAGCTTTTATTCTTACAACTCCCTTTTTCTCCATGCCTAATAGCAATGTATCCTGACAGTGCTTAAAAATCCAATATTCAAAAGTTCAACAGTAGGCTTACATGTTTTTAGGTGGGATGGGGTATCTTCCCAAAATGCAAAAGGTTGGAAGATTCTTAATTTTGCTTCCTGTAGGGGCTACCTTACTCAAACTCCAGTAATCTACAACATATGGAAGTCTTTAATAGGCATAACTGGCCAGTGTAGTAACAGCTGTGACCCTGAGCAAGCGGCTCAAGTCTTTGTAATCCTTAGGACCAGGGAAGCAAAGCCAAGCAGCCCCCTCTCCAGACCCCGCTGCAGACAGAACATCTCAGAGACACAAGGGTTGGGTAGCGGGAAGGAGATAAGGAGATTCATTCTCTCTCTTCCCTCTCCTCCCTCTCCTCCCTCTCCTCTCTCTCTCCCCTCTCTCCTCTCGCTCTCCTCTCTCTCTCCTGTCTCTCTTTTGAATCAGGGTCTCACTCTGTTGCCCAGGCTGGAGTGCAGTGGCGCGATCACAGCTCACTAAAGCCTTGACCTCCTGGGCCCAGGCGATCCTTCCACCTCAGCCTCCCAAGTATCTGGAACTACAGGCTTATGCCACCACGCTCTGCTAATTTTTTAAAATTTTTTGTAGAGATGAGGTCTCACTATGTTGACGAGGCTGGTCTCAAACTCCTGGGGTCAAGCAATCCTGCCTCAGCCTCGCAACGTGCTGGAATTACAGCTTGAGCCATCGTGGCTGGCCAAGATCTCTTTTCTTCCAAAACAACTGCTGAATGAAGGCTTGATCTGCTCTTCCCCACAAACTTACCCTTAAGCAAAGTCCTCCACTTAGTGGCCGGCATTCCCTGCACATGCGGTCAGAAAGAGGGGACCTAGACTAGCTTGAGATGATGACCCCAAGTGGTAAGCAAGCTCCACAGCCTGGCAATCAAGAGATAAGGTCATGGGTTGGGGCTGGGGTTGAAGTGGGGTCACCTGTTATCAGTCCAGCCTCAGCTCTCAACCATCAATCCCCCTTGGCCCTCCCCTCATCCCAAACAGTGGCTCAAATGGAAAACATCACCACCCTCTTTAGGCTCAAAATCATCGGCAATCCGATGGCATAGGGAAAAAACAAATAAGCATGTAACTTACTATGTTCCAGACATTGTGTTCAATGGTTTACATGGAAATCTTATTTAATATACTATGTTATAAACAAAAATGTAGAAAGCATGACAGCTAGATTTCCACAAATTGAGATATTTGTATTCTTAGTTTATATTGTTATTTTATTACATCCTTATTTAGAGGAGTCACAATAAATTATAGCTTAATCATATTTTTAAAATATCTGTTCATGTGTTTTCTTAAATACTTCAGGAAATGAAATCAGAAGCCCTTTAAGAGGGATTTTTAGACTGAACCAAGAGTCTACCGGGTCTAGTTACTACATATTTGGAGACTGTGCTATCCAATATGGTAGCTACTAGTCACATGTGGCTATGAGCACTTGAAATATGGCTAGTGCTATTGTGGCAATAGATTGTTTTATTTTACTTCATTGTAATTTATTTACATTTAAAAGCTGAAGCAGTGTAAAATATTTTTCCAATAACATAACTTGATCATTTTGTAGGACTACATTTTCCTTCAACTACTTCTCACGCGCTATTGTATTATAGTGTATATGTGGAGCACATGCATTGTTTCTATTATTACATGTAAACACATGTTGATCTAGTTGATGTCCACATATTGATTCAGTTTAAGTAATTTTTTTGCTATGTAGAGATGTAACATTATTATGTTCTTATTTGAATATGTTATGCAAGACTGCACAAGTTACTGTGACACCTATATAAATCATAACTGGCAATGAAATGAAAAATAGTTTTATTTTAATTGGAACATAGTTAAATTATTTTATCATTTAAAAAATAAGTATGGACAAATTTTTAAACTCAAAATGACAACATAATTGATGCAGAATTGCATAGAGGTGCAGAAGCTAGTACTATGATGGGAACAGTTTAAAAGAGAGAGAGAGGCCGGGTTCAGTGGCTTATCCTGTAATCCTAGCACATTGGGAGGCCGAGGCAGTGGATTGCCTGAGTGCGGGTTCGAGACCAGCCTGGGCAACCTGGTGAGACCTCGTCTCTACAATAAAATAGCCCGGCGTGGTAATGCGCGTCTGTAGTTCCAGCTACGCAGAAAGCTGAGGCGGAAGGATCACTGGAGCCCAGAAGGTCGATGCTGGGGTGGCTGTGAGCGTGCATGCCACTGCACTCCAGCCTGGGCAAAGGAGTGAGACTCCAACTAAAATAAATAAATAAATAAAAGAGAGAGAGATTGGAAGAAGCAAATTTCACAGTGGGTGGTAATTGCAATTTGCTGAAGTGGAGAACTTGAGAAAGCTGTTGTATAAAACTTGTTTAAAGATAATAGGCCGAGTTTAAAGATAATGGCTCATGTCTGTAATCCCAGCATTTTGTGAGGCTG
Organism: Tarsius wallacei; assembly: GCA_963574415.1. Classification (NCBI taxonomy): domain Eukaryota; kingdom Metazoa; phylum Chordata; class Mammalia; order Primates; family Tarsiidae; genus Tarsius; species Tarsius wallacei. The sequence continues at coordinate 1,461 of CAUYQG010035468.1, read as the reverse complement.
AGGCGGGAGGATCACATAAGCCCAGGAGGTCAGAGTTGTAGTGAGCTGTGATTGCACCACTGCACTCCAGCCTGGGTGATGATGGAGTGAGACCCTGACTTAAAAATAAATAATAAGACACAAATTAAAGATAATGAAGTATAAAATATTAAGAGAGCATTTGATACATAATGAATTTGTTAAATTTTCTCTCAATATTCAAAAACGAGCCGATGAAATTCATTACTTGAAATTTGAATTAAGTATCTAAGAAAAGCAAATTTTTAAGACTTTTAACAGGATCCCAGCTTGTCACTTTGGCCAAATATAAATTTGCTTTGATTCTCACACACTCACACGCGCACACACACACACACACACACACACACGCACACATCATACATATAACTTTTTAGTAGGAAAGATGATAAACATTATTTTAGTTACACAATTTTTGTTAGAAAATTATGAGAAAAAGCGTTAAAAAAGATATTTCACAAAAAGTAGAACTTCAATTAAGCCACCAAACAATTGCTTATAAAATACAAGATCTAGCCGGGCTTGGTGGCTCAGCCTGTAATCCCAGCACTTTGGGAGGCTGGGGTGAGTGGATTGCCTGAGCCCGCGGGTTCGAGACCCGCCTGGGCAACTTGGTGAGACCTCATCTCTACAATAAATCAAAAAATCAGCCGGGCATGGTAGTGCGCACCTGTAATTCCGGCTACTCGGAAGGCTGAGGCGGAAGGATCGCTGGAGCCCAGCAGGTTGAGGCTGCGGTGGCTGGGAGCGGCCACTGCACTCCAGTCTGGGCGACAGAGTGAGACTCCAACTCAAAAAAATAAATAAATAAATAAATAAATAAAAAGTTGGTTTAAACACAACAAACAGTTTTCCGACTAAGTTTGGCCAAAAATCAGATTTATTGGAATTTTTTAAAAGGGACTGATGTTTCCTTCATTTCTTTGTTTCACTGTATGATACATCTTAAAAATATTTATGCTTAGTTTTCTGAAGCAGACTCCATGAATTGTGTCCTGGATACATTGTTATAGTCACTCAGTATACACATGCAAGTGCAATGAATCACTGCAAGTTTATGGAAGTGTTGAAAGAAATAGAATATAGTGAATTTAATGACCTCATGACTTCTTTGACAATGTTCTTTGGTTAAGTCGCAGATGAGTTTTTTTGTTTGTTTGTTTTTTTTTTGAGTTGGAGTCTCACTCTGCCACCCAGATTGGAGTACAGTGGCAGCTCCCACTGCAGCCTCGACCTGCTGGGCTCCCGCGATCCTTCCACCTCAGCCTTCTGAGTACCTGGAACTACAGGCGCGCGCTACCACGCCCAGCTAATTTTGGATTTGTTGTAGAGATGAGGTCTGGCCAAGTTGCCCAGGCGGGTCTCGAACCCTAGGGCTCAGGCAATCCACTCACCTCAGCCTCCCAAAGGCGCGGGATTACAGGCTGAGCCACCGAGCCCGGC
>CAUYQG010035466.1:0-14323 GCA_963574415.1 Tarsius wallacei | reverse complement strand
ATTTTAAAATTAAAAATTAAAAAAAAAGAAACAAAGAACTGAGTACCACATGTTCTCACTCTTAAGAGGACCTTGGACAATTATCATAATACTATAAGAAAGAGATTGGCAGTATCGGGAAACTGCCTGGGGAAGGTGGGGATGGGATTGGCAGTAGTGGCAGATTTTGGGGGGGGGGGGGCGCACACCTCATCAACAGGTGTATCTGCATAATGAACATTTGCATACCAAACACTAAATGTACCCCACATCTTCAAAAGAAAAAAAGAAAAAAAAGAAGTGAAAAATATCTCGACTACACATACTAGATTCTCTTAGGAACACAATCATTAACAAAGCCATTTTTAAGTGAAATTCAAATTCTCAAGTGTTTTAGAATTGATTCGTTTCCATACAGTTCAAATAAAAGTTTATGCCACAGTTATTTTATGTCTGTCTCTTGTCACCTTGAATCTCTAATATTCTACTGAAAGACACTAAAGTTATTAACTTAAATAAAAAGTGAAACAATTTTTGTCACAAATTATAAAAGAGTACACAGAATAAACAGCATCTACAAAAAAGAAAAGAATTTACTTTCTTATTTGAAAAAGAACTTTCCTTGAAAAAGTTTGATATAAAAAATACATCAGAAAAAATCCATTGCTGAATTATCCATTAGAGTTCATTGACTGGTATTCTTTAAGTGGAATGTTACCGATTTATAATTTATTTGAAACAGGAGAAATGTAGAGATTAAAAGTTAGTTAGACTTTTAGCAGACTGCATGCACTGGTTGAAAGTGAGACTAAGAATAAACCTAAAATGTTATTAAACTAACTTATACACATCAGTTTTATAACATTAAATGGCTCCCTGGAGTGTAAGGTACTTCCTCCTATAAAAGAGAAGCAGGCAACCCTTTTTGAAACTTTCCAGATAACTGATTATAAGAGTATTACAATGCTTTAAGAAGTATTCAAATACACCCAAAGTGTAGCGAAAAAGAGAAGACTAAAAGTTACCCCTTCTAGGTCATGATGATAACCAGCTTCTGCAGAACGAGGGGGTGGGCATCACACAGTTGAAGCATCTCTCAGAGTGGGCTATTGGACTGGGCTGGGAGAATGATATGGCCTTTTGCAAAGTTTCATTGTATGCCTCGGAACGTAAACACATACCACCTCCCAGCAAATCAATTTTGTAAGTCCTTAATTATTTTCATTTGTACAAAGTGTCTCTAACATTACTTCTTATATTGTCAGCGAGGTTGTGGACCTTGTCTGTCTTTAGGCTTCTGATGCCAAATAAAGGATCCAGAGTTTATATCACTAATAATCTAAATTGAAATATTAAATTTGAAACCTTAAGCAAAGTATTCCACTAGCCCCAATTTTAAAATATCCCAACCAACCACTTCTGTCCTTATACCTGTTATGTAGCAAATACCAAACCTTCATGAAGCTTTCCCAAACTATATCAACCCCAATAAAATTAAGCCTTATGCTATATTTCCATATCTCTTATTTTAAGTGTATTGAAATACACTACTTTGAACACTGTTATATGCTATAATGTAATTCTTTTCTAATTGTTATACATACTACTGTACACATTCAACTATTTTATAAACCCTTCAATATAAGAACTATGCTATTAGCCATAACCATGTTTCCAAAATTGAAGTTCAATAAATGCTTGTTAATGAACCTATTCAAAAACCATCGGAAAGGCATAATAAGCTATGCAAATACAAAACAAAACACATCATACCACAAAAAATTATATAAACTATGAAGTTAAATAAGCATTTGTTTTTTCAGAATAACCTATTTATTAGCATAGTGTTTATTTTAATAATAGATCTGCTATAATGAGAGGATGTTTTACAGTAGAAATAACACTGAGATAGTGCTAGAGTTGGAAAATCTAGGTCTGATTCACATTCTGCCATAGACTCACCACTGAACTTTGGGCAAAACACCCTTTCTCAACCACAAGGAGTAATTACTATATATTCTGCCAAGTTCACAAAGTTATTATTAGGATACAATAGGATAATATAAATGAAAGTGCTTAGAAATATAAAGAGTGGTATAAATGGTATTATTTTAATGATGAATGTACCCTCCAATTTAATATAACATTTTGCTTTAAAATGTGAACTTGCAAAAGAAAGAAATTAAGGGACAACTATTTGTGCTATAGAATTCATTACCGAATAAAATAAATCACTACAAGGTTCAACAACTCAAATTCCACCTACGGCAATTAAAATGAGTCAACTTTCAAAAATGCACTTCACATTCAATTTTTCAGGAAGACATTTATTATATAAAGCAAGGTAGATATTTGAATAAGGCCACAAAATCACAATCATGAGCTCATTCCACTAAATGTACTGAGAAGACCTTCACCTATGTAACAAAATCAGGTGCTACATTTATCTGGCTCCATTTTACAACCTGATACAATGTACCATGCCCACAGTTGAAGAGGTGAACCAGCACATGTAGGAAATACTAGAGTTGACTTCTGGTTTACAGGAAAACATGTGATTATCCAGGACACAGCACAATCTAATGCATGTAAGAAATGCTAAATCTGTTTCACAGACCTACTGCTCATGTACATAAACAGGTATAAAGAAGCAGAGGAGGCAGATGTAAGTATGCTGAAACACATCCACTTATTTGCAGCACTGGTGACCTAGTAAACTATAAAAGGTTTCGGGAATTATTTAGGTAACCATTAAATTTATTTTCAAATCAACAAATTATCATAGATTCAGATGGACCAAAAAGTTCCAAGCAATTTCCCTTCATCTTGCCAAATTTACCTACAGACCATCTCAAAGGAGATATTACAGCAAGAGTCAGCTGCTTTAATGAAATGGTTTGCCAATTTTCTGATCCCTATTTTTATGTCCTTCTGTGGGTGAAAATTTTAATCAAGGAGTATCCTGAAGGCAAATCTACTCAAAAAGGTCATGTGCACAGACCACCAATTGGAGATTCAAGTAAATTAGCAAACTCCCCCTTTTAATCTCCAAGAAAGCATATCATAATCATTTAGCTTTGAAGAGGGAAAAAGGGAAAGAAAAGGAGAAAAGTACAATGAGAGCACAGACAGGGGTCAGGTGAAGATGAGACACTAGAAATGCAGAAAGAGGTAAAATGACACCAAAGATAAACTTTGCCAACAGCTGCCTACTATCCATTTTCTGTCATAGCAAGCCAGTTAACAGGAAACTAGATTTTGCTGTTGCATGTTTTAAGGGTGCTATTTTGTTTGTTTGTTTCTTTCTTTCTTTCTTTGAGTTGGAGTCTCACTCTGTGGCTCAGGCTGCAGTGCAGTGGCATGATCACAGCTACCGCAGCCTGGATCTGCTGGGCTCAGGCGATCATTCCACCTCAGTCCTCCAAGTAGCTGGAATTACAGATGCCCGCCACCACACTTGGCTAATTTTTTAAATGTATTGTAGACACAAGGTCTCACAATATTGCCCAGGCTGATCTCGAACTCCTGGGCTCAGGCAATCCTCTTGCCTTGGGCCTCCCAAAGTGCTGGGATTTCAAGCATGAACCACTGCGCCTGGTGGTTATCACAGAAACAAAAAACTGAATAGTGTATGTTCTCATTAATAAGTGAGCACTAAACATTGGACACATGGCAACGAGGATGGGAACAACAGATACTGGGCAATGCTAAAGGAGGGAAGGAAGGAAGAGATAAGGGCCATAAAACCATCCATCGGGTATCATACCCACTACTGGGGGGGGGTGCTCATCAGAAGCCCAATCCTTATCTTCATGCAATATACTTATGTAACAAATCCTCACATGTGCCCCACGATTCTAATTTTTTTAAAGTTGATCTCATAGAAGTAGAGAGTAGAATGGTGGTTATCAGAGACTATGGTGGTTAGGAGGGAGAGCAGGCTGGGGAGATGTTGGTCAAAGGATACATAATTACAGTTAGATAGGAGGAATAAGTTCAAGAGATCTATATACCATGGTGACTACAGTTAATGACTATATATTGTATTCTTGAAAAATGCTGAGATTAAATATAGTGTTCTCACCACAGAAATGATAACTGTGTGAGGTCATGCATTTGTTACTTAGCTAGATTTAACCATTCCACAATGTATATATACTTCAAAACATTAAGTTATACAAGATAAATACATACTACAATGTTATGTCTATTTAAATAAATAAATTTTTAAAAAGAAACTATAGATTCCTAGTAAGATTCTAGTCACAATATGATTTTAAAAATGAGTCTCTGCCTCACACAAATTTATTAAAAAGAACACTGAACTTAGAACTTGAGCACTTAGTCCCTAGTTTTGGTTTTGCCCCTCTTGACAAGTGGCTTTAATGTTAATCACTAAACTTTTATCAATGTTCTTATTCACTCAACCAACAAATATTTCTCCAGTGCCTTAAAAATTAGTTATTTTAGGGTTTCTCAGCCCTGACTACACATTGGAATCACCTGGGATTAATTTTTTTTAAGTACCTTGGCCCCCGAGATTCTAATTTAATTGGTTTAGAGTAGGGCCTGGGCATAGGTCAAAACAAAAATAAAAAAATTCTCTTGAAATTTTACTGTGCAGCTAGCTAGAGTGGAGAACCATTAATCTATTTCATCTTAAGAATATGTAGGAAACTGCAAAATAATGCAAAAAGGCCTCCCCATTTCTTTTGGAATATATCAATTTTCCCTTATTCGATATTGTTTGGCTCAGATTCTCACTACCTCCCACCTAGATGAACATAATAAATTCTTAGCTGTTTTCCCTTCCTCCAGTATCTTCCTGATTCAACAAACCATTATATGTTTGTCTAATTAAACAATTTAGTTCTGAAACACTGTCCCACTGAGATTAATTTTAAGTATAATTCTACTACCAAAAAGACCATTTCATATACTGTGTGTATATGTATATGTGTATGTTCATGTGTGCATATATATAATTTCAAACATACTCTAGTTTTCTTCAATTCCAGTGTACCCACCTTCATTTACACATAATGAATATTAGGCTCTTTACATTAGAAAATACCACCCTTAAAAATTTCATGGCTGAATTTTGTCAAAAAAAAAAAGGCAAATAACTCACCCACAAATATCTCATTTAAATAAAAAAAAGAACAGCCCAAGATCTTTTTTACTCTATTTGATTTTAAAATGTTCCCACAAGAAACAAGCATTCAACTGAAAAGAAAAAATAAAATGAAGTTCATGATGAATTAATGTTTACCATGAACAAATATGGTTCTGGTTTGTGCTGAAGTTTGCCTCAGAAAACCAACTGAAGGCTTAAAAGCCAAAGGTTATAACCACATAAGATGATATGCATATTTATGAGAAATGTTATCAAATACATTAAAAGGAATATATAATGAGATGACTGAAAAAATATATGGCTTATTCTCCGCCTTTTAAGGGGCTCTCCATCTTCTCAGGGACAGCAAGATAGAAACATAAAAAGAAAATAAAGCTAGCATTGCCAAGTAAGTGGTAAAGACAATAAGTGCCATGGGAATTCAAAGAAATAGGAGACTGCTGTGGACTAAGGGAGCTGGAGACAGCTTCTTGGAAGAGTTAGATCATGAACAAAATTAAATAGGTAGAAATTCTAAGCATGCAGATGATCTTGTACAAAGATGAGGCAGAACTGCACAACATATATCTGAGAGACAGGGAATTCACCTAGTTAGAAGATCGTGTCCTACGTAAGAGTGTTTTGGGAGATATGGCTGCAATAATAAATTGGAGCTGGACAGTGAAAGCCCTGAATGCTAACCTAGGACGCTTAAATTTTGTCCTGCAGATAGAAAGATCCTTTACAGGTTATAAAAAACATAAGCAAAAAAAAAAGGATACACACCAAGTAGTATAATATCTTGCCAGTAGTCATGAATATGTGAACATATTATCTAAGAAACCTATTCAGAGTGAAGGAGTAAATACTTACACATGCTTTCCAAAATACACAATCAGTGATCGATTAAGCATTCATAATTCTTAAGATAATTCTTAAGAGAATCACTGGGTGGAAAGCTTCACTTTTAGGTTTTCCTCCTGTCTCCACCCTGCTCCAACACACATACCTTGATTTAATATCTAAAAACTAGAAATTGTCCTGTTCTGAAAATAAGAGGTCCGTTACTACTACTCATTGTGGGTGAATTCACTTGCTATATTTTGTCAAAATCCCCATACTACATCTACTGAAATAATTTTGTCCAGGATTTATTTCAGCTAAGCAGGTACAAACAGGCACGTAAATAACAAATTTAAAGACTATGAAAAGCAAAGAATCTTTTCAGCAAACCAAAACATATCTAAAATAATTCAGCACTGCTTTATAAGAAAGAGAGTGTGTTCCTAACAAAAAAATTCCAGCCACAACAAAGACTACCAGACAGTATATGAAGAACATTACAATAGCCAATTTCTCATCCAAAATGATAAGCCATTAATCCACACTCCATAAGGAATGGAGTTAATTTTTTTCTCAAAAATGTCCTTAAAATTTGTGGCTTTCTGCTATAAAAATTTAGACTCTGATATAACTCAAAGCAAGGATTATCTTTCCCCTAGTAACTAGACGTGTAAGTGATTGATGATTTAATTTGCCACTGAAGCAAATACTAATTTAGCCACCACTACCTTCTCTACGCCAAGAAAATGAAAAATCTTGTCTTTAAATGCATACGTGACAAGAAAGAAGCCAAGAATATCCCGGGATAATTAAACCACACACAAAATAAGAACACAGGAAAACCATGGCAATACTGTTATTGTACTCTGAAAAGGGATATGCCATTCTTGCAGGCACGTATGCCTTTAAGGAATATGTAGAGATTGTAATTTTATGTATTGTCTGGTTTGGTTTGGTTTTTATTCCGGGAAAGATGGGAACATCCAAGAGAGTTGAAAGAAGTGCATTAGGAAGGTGTCAATACCTCCCTCCCACCCTTGCTGGGGAAACTCGCTTTAATAACAATGCTCTTTTCAACCCGAACATGCCACCCCGATTCCAGACATCCTTCGGGCAGCAATTCTCCCTCCCCTAACGCCTGCTTTGCCCCTCACGTTCAGGAGAACCGGCTGCTTCGACTTTGTTAGTGTCGCCGCCCCCGCGCACCCGCCCAGAGCAGCAGAGTCCAACAGCGCAGCCACGCAGCCACCCACTCCCCCCACCTCCTTCGCGGCTAGCTTCCCCTCCCCCCCGTCCTGTCACCTGCTTGGGTGGTGTCCGTCAGGTCGTAACCGCTGCCCGGAAAGTCTCGGAGTTTCCTACCGCTGAGGCTCAGGATGCCGGAGTTGCCCGCCTCCTCCAGGGCCCGGTCCAGGCTCCTCACCGTGTGCTGAGGCTGCAGGCTCCCCGGGTTCCACTGCGGCCCGTTGGGGAACGGCTGACCGAAGAGAGTCGGCACCGGGATGGGCACCACCAGGGTCCCGCCGCCGCCGCCGCCTCCCCCTCCGGCCCCGCCACCTCCCGCTCCGGCCGCGCCACCGCCACCGCTATTTCCACCTCCACCACAACCGCCGCCCCCACTGTTACCACCTCCTCCCTGACTCGCCGCCATGTTCCTGGGAGAGAGAATAGCCCCCGACAATACTCTCTGCCTGTGCCGCGAGTGTAGGGGGTTCTTAGGACGCATGCGCAGGCTGGGGGCGGGCGGGCGCGGTGGGGGCGAGGTACAGGGTGGGAAGGAACCCGGGGGAGGGCTGGGAGGAGGTGTTGGATGGAGAAGAGATGATGTTCCAAAGTGCAGAATGTTTGCTTTAAGAAATGTATGATCAGAGGAAGGATGCTAAATCCCGGTTCCGCAGCTTTGGGTACCAAAATCTTGCGAAGCGACACCAGGCTAACTATAGGTCACTTGGGCGAGTGTCCCCAAATCTCTACGTTGCTTCACCGTTTTCGTTCTGCAAAACAAAAACAAATATATGAGGTAGGGATGAAAGGGATTCGTTTCAGAATATATAGAAACAGCATTTAGAAGGGCCATGAGGCAGCTTACCGAGAAGCTTACTACAAATGTCTCAGGAATTGTTCACTGGTGTTAACACAGAGAGAAACGCTGGGGAGTCATTTGGGGAAGAAAATGGGTGCAGTATTGAGTTTCAGGCATATATGAATTTTGCCATCCTTTAGGCTTCCAAAATAAGAAAAGACTTTTTAAGTGTTTTCAAGGAAGCCTCTCGTCTCAGTGTGTGTGGGTCTCAGCCAAACTGCTGCCTTCCAAAACTTGGAAGAGTTCTCCGCATTCTGTTCTATCACTCTTTGAAGTTGTGCCAGGATCTCCAAAATATCGCTAGTTTCTTCTCATAATGACAATTTTGGCTGATGAAAAACTCTTTGATCATCAAACAATCTTAAAGGTTATTTGTAACATACAGGTTTTGGTTGTAGGTGGAATTCTGAAGATTTAATACTGGGTATATGAAACCAATCAATCTTGAATTTTAGGAATTAATCCTTAGAATTTGAAGACATTTTTAATGTAGAGAGAAGAGAAGAAAGGTCAAACTCCCTTATCAGGTACACCAGGCCTCCATAATCTGACCCCAGCCTACCTTGTAAGGTTTATCACCCAACCATTTAGGCCACTGCCATCTCTCTACCCACTACCCACCCTCTCTATTCCCAATCAGAGTCATTCAAATCTTTTCACTAATATTCAGTAAAGTTGTTGAAGAAAACTATTAGGATGTGTAGACATATTCAGTTATCATTAATTTGAATATCTTTTGTATCTCTTTTATATCTATCTTAACTTGAGCAATGTGTCAAAAGTCTTATTGTTTTAGAGAAATCTCCACTTCACAAAAGGGTCTCTGCCATAGGTTCCACTTTGCAAAAGAATACAAAAAAAGAAAACGTATTAAATTGCTTTGTGGTTTTACTGGTTAATTAAAAGAATTATGCCGTGAGAAATTACATTTGCCATATGCACGACCCACAGAAAAAGGAAAACTGAGAATCAGACTCAGTACAGTGAATTAGCAAGTGAAAATAAATAATTAAAACCCACTGGTGTCAGAAAGGAATGTCATCTTCCTTATATTTCAAATCAAATCAAGTATTACTTGAGAACTTCCAGAATTAAGTAGGATGAGAAAAAAAACTAAATTAATTAAAGGAGATTAGAAAAGGAAATATTTTAATAATTAGACAATGAGAATTTTTGCAATTATGTAAAAAAATTGGGACTCCAGAAAAAATATGTCCTGAGGATCAGGATACCTTGTGAAGGGGAAAAGTTCACATATAACCAAATTAAAATAAGAAAATGATATTTCAAAGAGTTGAAAGATAGTTATGTAAGAAAAATTAGACTCCTATGAAGTAAGCTAGGTATGCATGACAGGCAAGGATACTCACCACTATATTAACAAGGAAGACTAGGTATACATGAGAATCAGGCAAAAATAGCATTTGGTAGAGCTCTTTGACAAGAATACCAAGGCCAAAGGAGGTAAAAGGTTTAGGAGAGTATGAAGTTTAGAAATGTGTCCAACTCTTTAACTCCCTGTGCAATACTTGGAAAAATGTCTTAAAATCTCTGTACTTCGGTGTCTTCATGGATAACAATGAAAAATAACAATAATACCACTAATAATTAAATAGTGCTTACTATTGCCAGGAACTGTCATAAATGCTTTATGTATATTCGGTCATTTAATCTTCATAACAATCCTGTACAATAGATACTATTATTCTTGCATTTTATAGACAAGGGAAAGTAGTACACACCTCACATATGATTGTTGTAAGAATAAATAAGTTCACATATGTAAAGTGACAAGCACAATATCTGACATTCATTCACTCACTTAATAAACATTTAATGAATAATTACTCTGTGCCAGGAACTATTCTCCATGCAAGTAATACTATGGTATTATGAACTAACTACTATTAATCTCTTTATTACACCTCCACCCCCTCAAAAAATAAAATAAAATAAAATAATATAGAACATACAAAACGCAGAAAGCCAAGGGGGAAAAACAGTGAATTTTTTGATAACTGTAGGTAAAGAGATATCTGACATATTGCATGAATTTTTTTGCTTCTATTTTATGGTGATTACTTAAATACTATCCATGAAATGACACATTAGTAATTGGTCAAATTTCAGCCAATACTCAGAATTATCTAAGACAGACTTACAAAATGTATGTCAATAAATCACCAAAACTAGATGACACTTATCAAAGATTATAGTTGGAAAACAAGGGGAAAGGAGCAGAGTTTTGAACAAAACATGCAGTCTCTAAGAAAGTATTAGCAGATTGCAAATGTAATACCTGTTCAGAAGAACTCTAGAGGGGACTTCTGAAATTCTGGGCCAGTTTATGGTCACTGCTATCCCAAACAAACATTTATAAATAATATAGAGGAAGAAAGACACAGTCAAATGTCCAAAGCTACAAATTATTCTATTAAAGATCAAGATTATCAGCTAGAGTACAGGATGTTCTTACCAATCTGTAAATAAACCAAATGTTAGATATGTATTCGCTCAGGGTCTAGAACAAAGCAATGAACTTTGGAATTAAATAACTCAAAGTATAATATGAATTTTTTAAGAATCCTGATTATGATCCAGGGAAGCGCAGTTCTTCTTACTCCAGTCTCAGTACAATCCTGAATTAGAGAAAGCCCTGAGAAATTTGTACAAAATGATTGGAGAAACAGGGAAGGAAGAAACTCACTTGGCCCTCCGCAATTTAGTAACTTGATCTTCAGTCTCTTCCAAAATACCAGTTCCTGCATGGTGCCTTCAGAAGACTACATATTAACTTATTTTAGCATAATTTATAGCATACTATATATGACATCTCTGATTCTCCTCCTATCTGTCCTTGGTTCTGCCCTTGCAGATAATCTTTTGCCCTGCTTTAACCAATCATAACAAATGCATTAATCAGAAAATTAATATTTGTTAAATCAAAAGACATTTGGACAAATGTATGAATGATCACTATTGCTTAAAAGAAGCCATCACATATCTAATTTCCAATGTTGATGTCAACAAGCAGCTATTATGTTCTGTCTTGTTTCTTTATATAAACGGTTTATTTACTCTATTTTTTCTTTATATAAACAGTTTATTTACTTTATTTTTTATGTTCTATCTTGATTAGAATCTCTGCTCTGACATTTTAAAAAATATGGAATGTTTGACAAGTCTAACTTCTCAAAGTCTCTGATTCCTTATCTACAAACCAGAGATCATAACGTTATTAGCTACCTCATCGGATTATAGTCAGGATTACATGACATAATTATATAAAGTGCCTAGCATACTTTAATGATTATTACTCATTGGTTCTAGGTTCACCTTGCCAATAGAACACACATCTCAGGGGACCGTGAGTTATCAGCATGGCGGTTCTTAAATTCTTCCTTACTATTGTGCTACCAGCACTAATAGGCACTTACTTCAGTGCTGCTATTGAAATTACATCCTCATTAAGTCACCTCAAGTTTCTGCTTTCCCTAAAACAGGTAATCTGACTCGATTTCCTGTTTACTGTCTCTAATGCAATCCCAGATTTTGACCTGTGTTTCTAGTATGTTAACTTGATATCATGAAATCCATCTAAACATCTGTTCCAAATCCTCCTTTTTGGTTGTTTTTGTTTGTTTGTTTGTTTGTTTTTTGAGTAGGAATCTCACTCTTTTGACCAGGCTGAACTGCAGTGGCACACTCATGGCCACCGGAGCCACCACCTGCTGGGCTTAGGTGATCCTTCCGCCTCAGTCTTCCAATTAGCTGGAAGTACAGGTGCATGCTACCATGCCCAGCTAATTTTTTGATTTATCGTAGAGAAGAGATCTCGCCATGTTGCCTAGACTGGTCTCGAACCCCTAGGCTCAGGCAATCCTCTCTCCTCAGCCTCCCAAAGTGCTGGGATTACAATCTTGAGCCACCACACCCAGCTCAAATCATCCTTTAAATATATCTTCCTCAGCCTTCCAAGTAGCCGTAACTACAGGCAAAAGTAAATAAATAAATAAAATAAAATATAACTTAAATGCCTGGCTTTGTGTGACCAACATGGGTCTGCTACAAATTTTGAAGAGTTTTCTTGTTAGAACAGTATGTAAAAGATGCAGATTGCTGAATTTTGATACTTTAACTTGATCAAAAGAAAGTAAATAAAACATCACATAAAATTATTTTATGTCTGGGGATGGGGAGACACCTCTTATCAACAAGGGTGCCTGAATGAAGCATTTTTGTATATCTAACCCCTAACTGTACCCCACAATACCATAATAAAAAATTAAAAAATTTTAAAAAATTTAAAAAATTAAAAATTATTTTATGGTCAGTCACAGTGGCTCATGTATGCAATCCCAGCACTTTGGGAAGTTGAGGCAGGAGGATTGCTTGAGGCCAAGAGTTCAAGATCAGTTTGGACAAAATAGCGAGACCCCCCCATCTCTCCAAAAAACCAAAAAGTTAGCAGAGCATGATGGCACACACCTGCAGTCCCAGCTACTCGGGAAGCTGAGGTGAGACGATTGCTTGATCCCAGAAGTTCAAAGTTCAAGGCTGCAGTGAGCTATGATTGTGCCATCGAACTCCAGTTTGGGCAACAAGACCCTGTCTTAAATATATATATATATATATTTTGCTTTTGCTTTCTAATTGGACATAAAAGTATATTTATGTCCAATTAGAAAGCAAAAGGTTGAGGAGGCTTTTTAGTCTTCTTTAGAATTTAGTCTGAACGTCTTCTCTTTATATATAAACATGGAAAAACACTTGCTGTGTTGTATAAACATGGAAAACCTGGTTTGGATGTGGCTTATCCCCACCAAAATTCATGTTGAAATTTGATCCCCAATGTGGCAATGTTGAGAGGTGGGCCCTAATTGGAAGTGTTTGCGTCATGGGGCAAATCCCTTATGAATGTCTTGATGCTGTTTTCACAGTAGTGAGTGAGTTCTCACTTTTGAAACTGGATTAGTTCCTAAGAGAGTGGTCTGTTATAAGGCAAGTTTACTCCTCCTCTTTGGTCCTCTTCTTCCCAGTGTCCACTTTACCTTTGACCTTCTCTGCATGTTTTCACCTAGCACTTGGTTCTCCCTAGAAATCAAGCAGATTTCACTGTCACACTTCTCATATTTCTCAGCCTGTAAAACCATAAGCTAAAATGAACCTCTTTTTAAAAAATGAAGTATCTAGTCTCAGATATTCTGCTATAGCAATACAAAATGGACTAAGATCATGCCATTTACCTTTTTCAACAAGCTTGTCTTGTATATCTTTCTCTTCTTGCAATATGGGAGAGAAATTCAAATTCCCAAAAGTAAACCTAGATATATATTATGCTACCTCTAAACAGGCTATGCCTGTGAGAAAGAAAAAGAGAAGTTAGTAACATTTCAGTAGAGCATATTAAAGGAATGATGTTATCAAGCTAGGTTAAAACCCTAGGAGAAAAAATAAGTCCAAAAAGATCGGAGTCTGTGTTTCCCTAAACAGAAAGAGGTAGGAACATTTGGACCAAAATCTGTGTATAAAATGAGGGTTGGAATGAAATTATGAAGAATATAGTTGGGCATCTGCCAAAGTCTAATTATATTTCTTTACTTTAAAATTTGCTTTACATTTTCACTGTTCTATATAGCACTTATTTCATGTAAAGTTGGCTGGTTTACAAGTTTATGTTTTTTATTTTGTCTCCTTCAATCAAATAAACCTACAATATGAATCCCTGTTGATCTATCACTGAGACATCACCTGGTGGCAGTGTACCCAAATTGCAAGGGATTTTGTTTTGTTTTGTTTTGTTTTGATAGATAATGAAATTTCTTTTAAAGACTAAATCTGTAACTTAAAGTTCTGAACCTAACAGGGTCATACATGACCGTGAAATCTAATTTTTCTTTCTATTTGGCAACAAGACTTGATTTATCTTGACCATGAGCTACATTATGATCCCAGTTAGCCTATTAGTAGGTTATCAGAGGAAAGTGTCAAAGCTCTATTGCTGGGAGCCAGCCTTAGAGGCCTTCACATTGACAGGGTCTGGAAGGCGGGAAGACCCCAGGTTGCAGGGCAACTCTGGGCAGCTGTTATTCCTGCTTCTTCTACCTTCACTCTCAATCTCTCGCCACTGGAAACCTGGAAGTTGGAAGATGTAAAGAGTTCTATATGGGAGAAATAATTCTTACCAAATGGTAGTGCTTAGTAAAGGAAGGATTTGTTTTGTTAGAAGTATACTCTTTATTAGAGCATCCTTGGCCCTATTTTCCCTTTGTTAAGAAGGCCTGTAATTCTGGTTAGGGATT
>CAUYQG010035458.1:0-20673 GCA_963574415.1 Tarsius wallacei | reverse complement strand
GCCCCCTTTCCAGCTGTGAAAGTTGAATAAACTTCACTTTTTTCTATTTAATACTTGGTTACAATCTTGCATTATTCCCAAGGCACTGGCCCACCTTGCCTCAGTATACCCTTTCAGTACATATATGATAAAACTATAATTCCACGCTTCTGCTCATATGCCATTGTCTAAAACTTATTTATATGACTGAATGTAAATGTAAGGGAAGATTGGTGTCCAGAAAGAGAAAAGTGGATTGGAGAGCATCTACCGTTTCTAGTACAACCCATCAATTCAGTGACCAGACATCCATTTTATCACTATCCCTACACACTCAGCACAATTTTCCCTATCAATGTTAGTGTTACTGTTCCTAACCTATGGCCAGGGAGCTGTAAACCAAGGTATGTGTTACCCGTCAATTCCAATATCATCATGGTTCTGGAATACAGTGGAAAGACCTACCAAAGGACACATTGAAGGAAAAAAAAAGCCTAGATTTTTATTTTTTATTTTCAGTTGGAGTCTCAGTCTTGTTGCCCAAGTTGAAGTATAGTGGCACACTTATGCCACTGCAACCTCCACCTGCTGGGCTTTGGCGATCCTTCCGCCTCAGCCTTCCAAGCAGCCTAGATTTTTATACATACAAACACGTCTTTCAAGAAAGAGTATGAAATAAAACTATTTCAAGCCAAAAAATAGAAATTTAATGGATTAACACACATAAAATAAACTCATAAAGGTTGTATTTAAGGACTTTGGAAAGTGATCCCAGATGATTTACAATGATAGAATTAGGATCTCAAACATGAGTGTGTATATGAATTAATACTACTCATTATTTGTATATCACTAAGTAACATTTCCTTGTGTAATGAGAGTGATGGAATTACCATACATACGCTCAACACACACTGAGAGAGTACATACTGCTTACTGTTCTAAATTCATTACATTGCCTAGAAGGCAAGAAAAGTATTTGAACTCTACTGTTTTAAATAAACATTTGTAAATTGTAACTTAACACAATAAGGACATGTGCTTTCTAAATCAGAACAAAGAAAATCTGAATGGTAAAAATAGAAATTTTTTTTAAAAAAGGAACAGCTAAAAAAAAAAAAGAAGTTAAAAATTCACAAAGTAAGAGGACACGATAAAGTCCAAATATCTTAACTATTATAATAAGTATGGAATAAATGTTCAAATTAATCTTTTTTGTTTTTTGAGTTGGAGTCTCACTCATCACCCAGGCTGGAGGGCAGTGCCATGTTCCCGGCCACTGCAGCCTCGACCTGCTGGGCTCAGGTGATTCTTTCACCTCAGCCTTCCAAGCAGCTAGAACCAGAAGCACACACCACCATACCTGGCTAATTTTTTAAATTTATTTATTGTGGAAATGAGGTCTCATCAAGTTGCCCACACCGGTCTCAAACCCACGGGTTCAGGCAATCCTCTCACCTTGGCCTCCCAAAGTGCTCGGATTATAGGCATGAGCCACTGTGCCCGGTCTCAAATTAATATATTTATTTTTTGAGCTGGAGTCTCACTCCGTTGCCCAGGCTGGAGTGCAGTGGCATGCTCACAGCCACCCCAGTGTCACCTGCTGGGCTCCGATGATCCTTCTGCCTCAGCCTTCCAAGTAGCTGTAACTACAGACACGTGCTACCACGACCTGGCTAATTTTTGGTTTATTGTAGAGAGGAGGCCTTGCCAAGTTGCCTGGGCTGGTCTCAAACCTGCGGGTTCAGGCAATATACTTGCCTCGGTCTCCCAAAGTGCTGGGATTACAGGCTGAGCCACCGAGCCTGGCCAAATTTATATTTTTAATGGCTCAAAACTCCCTTCACAAAGGATGTAATTTTCATCAGTAAATTTCAAGGGTGGGTTTTGAATTTCCATTCACAGCACAACAAATACTCCATGGCATCCTGAACCATTTCCATCTTCACTAGAGGAAAAGAAACCATAGGACAGAGAATATCCTGGTCTCGGCTGGTGTGGAACAAAAACCTTATGCTGAAGGTCGCCATGGACCATAATCAAGCTTAAAGTCCAAAATCATCTTAGTGGCCACTGGAACCTGAAACACATTTTTTTTTACCAGAAAATTCCCAAGTGAGCACATCTCCTAGCAAGAAATAGGATGTCAAAAAGAGGTGACATATGAGTGACATTATCAATAATAGTTGATACTTAAGCATGTACCCAACACCATGACAGGCACTTTACAATACTGTATCCTTTGATCTCAGCCTTCCAAGTAGCCATAACTACAGACACGTGCTACAATGACCTGGCTAATTTTTGGTTTATTGTAGAAAGGAGGCCTCGCCAAGTTGCCCGGGCTGGTCTCAAACCTGCGGGTTCAGGCAATACACTTGTCTCGGCCTCCCAAAGACCTGGGTGAGTCTGTCAACACTCTCTTGCTACCACAGATAATGAAGCTAAGGCCTCCAATACTTATTATGTCACCCAGTATACAGGGGAGAAAACCGAGGCCCCCAAGAGGTCTATAAGCTGCCCTGAGTCATGGCTGCAAGTAGCAGTTAGCATGGGCACCCCCACATTGATGTGGGTCTCATCACCATACCACAAACCATCTTGCCAGTGTTGTCTAATCTGGGCAGGGCCAGAGAAACATAGAAATGGAAACTTCAACTGCCAGCGTAACTATCACAGGACAGAAAGGAGTCCCTTCTTTCCTGTGTCTCAGGAAGGGGAGGCTTCAGCTTTACTCACTCACTCACTCAGCACATGTGCTGGTTGGCTGTTGGAGAAATTGGAATAAGAGGATTTACCAGGCATGCTTCCCACTCAAATGGATGCAAATGCCTGTCTCTTGAGAACCAAAGGAGGAAAGGTCACTTCGCATCTTACCACCATCTTTCATGTCCTCTTTTTAGGCAAGTCTACTACCGATATACTTCATCCTCTCTCTCACATCAATTTTCCCCTCCTCTGTCCATTCTCCACTCAGAAGAGGGAAATTTAGGAACAAATTAGATTGGGCCGCTATCCTGCTACACCCTCTTCCTTGGCCTCCCAGAGCAGCAGGAATACAATCCAAATTTTTCATTGTGACCTACAAGGTCCAGTGCATGTGAACCTTCCGCTTCCATCTCACTGCCTGCCACATGCCCCATAAAGTCACATTGGCTTTCAGTTGTCTCCTCCAACAGGCTCAGCTCTTGCCTGACTCAGGGTCTTGGCATATGCTGTTCCCTTTGCTAGGATGCTCTTTCTCATCTCTGAACATGGCTGGGGTTTTCTCATCCCTCACAGGTTTGCATATCACCCTCTGTATACTGTCTTTCAATGAATTACAGTTTAATATACATCTTCCCATTTTTATAGGTAAGAATAGGGGCCTGTGGAGAAGTGATATGACCCAAGTCACCAATTATCTCGAGTCCAAGGTATTAGCCACTGGACCCTTCTTCCTGATGCACAGCTCTCCGCCATGCCTTAGTTTGGATTCTGCTCTTCATTATGCCCCATGAAGACCACAGGCATGTTGCTTTATGACATCTGTCTGTTGTCATGGGTTTTCCATTCAAGATAGCAAGGCCCACGTCTCAGTCACCCATGTATCCCATTACCCAGGATACTGTGTAGGGCAATAGTAAATGAAGGATGGGGTTCTCATGATTCCTATCCTTCACACCAACAAGAGCACAGCAGGTCCCACTGAATACAGAAGTCTAGATACGAAGAAATGGTCCAGGAGGAAAGGGGTGTCCTTCTTTCCTTCATACACTGTACTGCACATTACTGCTGCAAAGACTGTGAGCCTGAAAGAAAGGCAGATTTTCTCTGTAATTTTAAGATGCT
This sequence comes from Tarsius wallacei, assembly GCA_963574415.1. Lineage (NCBI taxonomy): Eukaryota > Metazoa > Chordata > Mammalia > Primates > Tarsiidae > Tarsius > Tarsius wallacei. Next base: position 16,863 of record CAUYQG010035458.1, on the reverse strand, counting down.
AAATAACACTTTTCCTCAGGCCAAATAGTTTGTCACAGCAGTTACTTCAAAGAGGTCTTTCCCTAGCATGAGTTCTCTGATTTTGCAAGAGGTCTGAGTTTCAGTAAAAGGCCTTCCCACATCTCTCATACTTCATAGGATTTCACTCCACTGTGAATCTTTTTATGTGTACTGAGAGTTGAGCTGTACCCATAAGTCCTTCAACATTCACTGCACTCATAGGGCTTCTCCCTAGAATGACTCCTCATGTGTTGAGTTACAGAAAAGCTGTGTCGAAAGGTTTTCTCACATTCTTTGCACTCAAATGGCTCTAGTATGTCGAAGAAAATCAGACTGGTGGACAAAGGCCTTTCCACATTCATTGCATCATAGGGCTTCTCTACACTGTTAATGTGCTGGTGCTCAGTGAGGTGTGACTTGCAAATGAAGGCTTTCCCGCACTCGATACATTTATAGGGCTTCTCCCCAGAGTGAATTCACTTGTGCTCTATGAGATGTGACACACAGCAGAAGGTCTTCTCACATTCCATGCATTCATAGATCTTCTCTCTCAAGTGGAGGCTACAGTGTCCAGTATGATCAGCCTTCTCAAGAAACGCCTTCCCACACTTATTGCATTCACAGAGTTTTACTCTATTGTGAATATTCTGGTGTTGAAGGAAATGATTCTCATTAAATTCTTTCCCACATTCCTTGTATTTATAGGGGTTCTTCCCTACATGAATCAAGGGGTCTTTCCCCACCGCATGTGAGTCACACTCATGAAATTCATTTCTTTTTAAAATTTTATTAGATGTTTATAGCAGCCTTATTCAGAAGTCCCTATACTTTGAAGCAACCAAGGTGCTCTTCAGAAGAAAAATGTATAATGTGGTACATCCAGACAGTGTAACATTATTCAGTGACAAAAAAGAAATGAGCTATCAAGTCAGGAAAAGACATAAAAGAAACCTAAGTGCATATTACCAAGTGAAAGATTTTAAAACTACTCCAAATAGTCTATTTAAAAATATTACACTAGAAAATATTCACTCAATGAAAAAGGCAGTACAGAAAATATATACAACAAAAAAGACAAGAGACATGTACAAAACAAAATGTAAAATAGCAGGCATAAATCCAACTATATCAAATATTAAATGTGAATAGATTAAACAATGCAGTCAAAAGGAAAAGACGGTCAGACTTGATTTTCTTAAAAGATAGACTCAACTTCTTGTTGTCTATGTGAGACAAACCTTAGATTCAAAGCTATAAATGGATTGAAAATGTAGGATAGAAAACATATGTCATGAAAACAGCAATAATAAAGCTGCAATATGAATACCATACAAAATGGAAATTCATCTCTTAAAGAGACTGGTTCCCATAAATCCTTGGAATACAGACTGTCATCTGTTCTCAAATCATCACAATCAAGGCTCATCTTTTCAAGGACAGTCTCTTTGTGGGGGACTGCCTCTATCCTCAAATGTCCTCCCTGCATTTCTGATTGTCTTTCCTGTTCTTTGGTTTTCCCCACTTTGGAACTGCTGGAGTCTTTTGGAGTCAGCAGCCAATGGAGTGAGGATCCCACAGACAAGACTGGCTGAGAAAGAGTAGGCTCTGTCTTTGCGTTGGTTTTTGCTTTGCCACCTAAAGAAAATTCAATACACACAAGAGGCTTACTAGTGATGCCAGCATAGAAGAAACAAAATCACCATGTCAGTGGGCAAAGGAAGACAAGATTTGAATAGGCAAACTAGAAACATTTCAAGATATTAAAGAAAATGTATATAAATTCATTCATCCCCACAAAACAACAAATAAACACATACTGAGGAAAAAAGCTAAGGAAGAGTGCTGAAGTACAGCCAAGGAATAGAAATCTTATAAAGCACAGAAATCAAGGATGGCCACAGAGAAAAAAGGAAGGAAATGCCTTCCCTGCACCCCATCCCCTAGTCAGAACCAGACAGGCACAAAAAGAGATGTTCCCTCACATGGAAAAGGAGAGGAGGAGGAGGATCCCAGTGGTCTTCATCATCCCCATGAACCCCTCCACTCTTCACTGCACAGAGCCCACCTAAGGGAGATTCCCATAGTCCATGTTGCTGTGCACTCTTCAGAAAAGGAGCCAATGCTATGCTCCACCCACAGTGGTCGAAGTTTCTATGGCACACACAATCCTGGGTCACTGCTGCAATGTGCCCCACTGCCAGTGCCTGAGTAGCCATTGTGCTCCTCCAACCCTGGAACTTCACTGTCCTATCACCTTACCTCAGAGGCAGGGTTGCCCAGCAATTCACTATCCTTGAGCCAAGTAGTTGCTGCACCCCACTGTAGGTCCACACTGCTACAAAGCAACTCCACCCCTTAGGGTTAAAGTTTCTGCAGTGCTTCAGCCTCCCCACACCCCAAGGCTTGGGATGCAGGGACACATCATCTTCCTGGAAATAAGAGACACAGCTGCACACCGGGGCCTGAGCTGATGAGGTGTCCCACCTTCCTGGGATTGGAGTCAACACTGTGGCAATCATTTCCCAGGGACTAGAGTCACTACTGGGCTGAACCCTAACCCCCAGAGCCTGTGGGACCAGAATCTCTGCTGCACTGTGCTCTACCCCAAGAACCTTAGCCAATACTGAACCCTACAATTCCTGAGGCTCTACTGCAGCCCCCTGGGGCCTAAGATACCATGGTGTCCTGCCATTCCAGGGACTGGTGTCACAACCCCTGTGATCTGAGTTGCTGCTGTCCCACTCCTTGGGGCTGAGGTGCAACAAAAGCCATACAAACCCCAAGACTTGAGTTGTTACTGGGCCTCAACATCACTGGGGACTCATTGCTGCTGTGACCTGCCTCCTGAGGACTGAGCTACCACAGCACCATGCCATCCCAGGAAATCAAGTCACTGGAATACTACCTCCTATACCTCAGAGCCTCAGTTGAGCTGTGTCCTGATACTCCTGGGAACCAAGCTGCTCCCAGAACCTGAGCCTTCAGAGCACTCCTACATCCCCAAAGCCATGCCACTCCTTCATCCTGCTACCCAGCATCTGAGCCACAGCTACAATGTCTCCTTGGGCCCAAACCAGCAGGGTGTGTCCCAGAATCTTAGACTCCAGTTCCAGAAGTAGTCTGTGTACACCTGTGCCATAGTGAATACATGCATGCCCCAGCACCCATAGTTCTATGACCCCTGAGTCTAAGACCTCAGCTCCACAGCTGCTCTAAGCATCTGTGCCTTGAAATTCAGCACCACTAAAACTGCCTAGGGGTCATACTCAATCCAGAGTCCAGGGAGATTCCCTTGGCTAAGACTCCACACTGGAAACAAAAGGGCAGAAGGACCTCAAGAGACCTCACCACTGAGGATCCCAACATCCAATATGCTGCTGCTGCTATAAATTTCCATGTCTTAGGTCACTGAAAACTCTGCAGTCTTTTCTGGCCTTGGCCTCAGGTGATGGAACATGGAGACTATACCACTAACTCCCCAGAACCAGAGTATCTACTCAACCAATGTCCTTTCTCTCATCTGCAGGTCAAAGTGTCTTCCCATCAAAGCCAGTCTGTAAAGTCAGGAAGAGGTGACTGCTTCATCAAATGTGCGAGTATCAATGTGAAATACTGCAAGAAACTTCAAAAAATGAAGGAAACATGATAGCTCCAAAGTAGCACAATAACTCTTCACTGACTGCCCCCACAAAAATGAAGATCTACAAACTGCCTGAAAAGGAATTCAAAATAATTATATTAAAGAAGTTCAACAAGATATACGAGAACAAGATAAACAATTCAATAAAACTAGAAAAACAATATAAGAACAAAACTAGAAATTCAACAATGAGACAGAGAACATAAAAAGGAATCAAATAAAAAATCCTCTGGAGCTAGAGAAAACAACAATGTAATGAAGAATGCAATAAAGTGCTACAATAGCAGACTTAATAATTAATAAAAATGAACCTGTAAGCCGGGCTCGGTGGCTCAGCCTGTAATCCCGCACCTTTGGGAGGCTGAGGTGAGTGGATTGCCTCAGCCCGCGGGTTTGAGATCCGCCTGGGCAAGCAAGACCTCATCTCTACAATAAATCAAAAAATTAGCCGGGCGTGGTAGCGCGTGCCTGTAGTTCCAGCTACTTGGAAGGCTGAGGCGGAAGGATCACCGGAGCCCAGCAGGTCAAGGCTGCGGTGGCTGGGAGCGGCCACTGCACTCCAGTCTGGGCGACAGAGTGAGACTCCAACTCAAAAACAAAACAAAACAAAACAAAACAAAACAAAACAAAAAACAGGAAAAAAAGAAAAAAGAAAAACGAACCTGTAAATCTGAAAACTGATCTTTTGAAAAATTGAGTATGGATTCTTTCTTGAAGGAGAGAAACAAGAAAGCAAGCCTGTAGGACTTAATGGGACACAATAAGAAAACAAATATACATATTATGGAAGTTGTAGAAGAAGACAAGAAAGGGGGCAGAGAGTCTATCTTACTATTATTTTGAGTTGGGGCCTCACTCTGTCACCCAGGCTAGAGTGCAGTGGCAAGATCATGGCTCATTGCAGCCTCAACCTCCTGAGCTTAGGTGATCTTTCCACCTCAGCCTCCAAAGTACAGGTGTGCATCCACCACACCTGGCTCATTTTTTGACTTGTAGAGACAAGGTCTCACTATGTTGCCCAGGCTGGTCTTAAGCTCCTGGGTTCAAGCAGCCCTCTCACCTCAGCCTCCCAAAGTGCCAGGATTACAGGCATGACCCACTGTACCCAGCTGAGTTTCTTTTGAAAAATAATGGCTACTTTCCCAAATCTTGGGAAAGATATGGACATCCTGATGCATGATGCCCAAAGGTCTTCAAGAAGTTTCAACGCAAAGAGGCCTTTACCAAGACACATTACAGTTAGTCCTTGAACAATACGGTTTGGACCGCAAGAGTCTACTTGCATGCAGATTTTTCTTTGGCCAATACAGTTGGCTAGGATCTGCAAGTTCTGCATCTGCTACAAAACAGATAAAAAATACAGTATGGATCATCTGGAAGCCCAAGTTGAAATACACTGGATGGACATCTGGGACCACTGAGAGCAGATGGGACCAAACCCTAACCACCTATGGAATTGGTTCTGGCATGAGACCAGGAGAAGATTTCTTGTGAAGGTAGGGGTGAGTGAACAGGAGAGATTTTACACACCTTTCAGGGACCTCTGAAGCCCTAGCCACAGAAGAGACACTGGCCAAAAGCAAGATGCTGTTCAGAATCTGGACAGAGGCACTGATCAGGTGCACATGAAGCCCAGAAGGCACTGGATCCCAGTGAGACCCAGTGCCAGTTGCCAACACTCCATCATGGAGAGATCCCACAGGACATATTCTGCAGGCCTGGACTGTATCCGTGGACACTCTCCTCTCCCCTTTAGTTCCAAGCTGGGGGAATGAGTCCACCTTTAAGGCATGGCTCTCACTGCAACAGCACCCACCCCAAACCCAATTTAGAATTACAGTCAAGCTTGTCCCCAGAAGGCCACCAAGTTGTGGGAGAAGGGGACAGCTCTCTCACAGCCTCTGCCATCACTCTGCCTTTGCATCTCCCACAGAGCAGGGTGAGAACCAAGAGGTGAAGCTCCCCTGCCACTCCTGATGAGACAGAACACCAGCACTCAAGTGAGGAGGAACTGTTCTACCCCTGCCTGATCATGTTTGGGTCACTGAGCAGTGGGACTTCTCCCAGCCACTTGCCAGTGTAGCTGCCACAGCTATGCCCACTCACAGGTGGAGAGAGGAAATGCCAGGACTCCTCCAGTCAGGCAGGGTCTTGCCTTCTGCTCCTTTGGGAAAGGAGTGGCCTTGCTCAGGTGAGAGGAGGCTACCCTAAACACGCCCCATCACTTTTGCCAGAGTAGAGCCACCAGGGTTCCCATGTCCAACCACCAACACTGCTGATGTGGACCTGCCCACATGTGGGCTGGGAGGGGAGGCACAGGTAAAAACCGCCCTTTCCATTGCCCTGTTCCTACCTGACTGCACTGTTGAAGCAGTACCAGTCAGTCTCTCCTCAGGTCACATCTTCACTGCTGCCTTTGGCACTCTCAAAGGCAAACCAGAGGAGGGAGGTAAACTCCACAGCTTCTGGCCAGCACCACTGCCTCCACTGTGGGTCAGGAAGAAAGCAAAGAGATAGGCTGCTTCTGTATGCCCACAAGTCCTACAACCAGACACACACCCTAGAGCTCTCTATCAAGCAAGGACCCCTGGCGCCATGGAGCTGCCCCACCCTGCCTGAACACTACAGCTGTGGAGCAGTGCTCCCCTGAGGTCAGGCCTCAAGAGGTCACTGATGTGCCCCCCTCAAACAAAGCTACAGCTGGCTCTGCCCTGCAGCCTGTGGGGAGGGGAGAGATTGGGGAGGCAGGCCACTAAAGAAAGCCAACAGACCATATTCAGCACACACCACCGACACATCCATAAGAAAAAAAAATTAAAAGACAAGAAAACAATACAAACTGTCACCCCAGTAATAGCAACTTTAGCAAATAAAAAAAATCATAAAACAATAAACTAAAGAAGAGCCTGCTCCTACAGATGAGGTCAAGCCAGAGTAAAAACAACAGCAATCCCCAAAGCCAAAACAATTCAATAACCACAAAAGGATCCCACCAGCTCCAAAGCAATGGAACCTGTCAGAAAGATCTGTCTCTGATGGCGACATAGATTTCAAAATATGAATGACTAACCTGAAGTGAAGCAGAGAATAATAAATAAGTAAATTGAATAGGAGGGGAACCCAAAAAAACCTGGAATAATCTTTTAGAGGGTGGGTCTCTTATAGTACAGGCTTCTCCCACTAGGTAAATGTTCTAGGAATCTACTGGCATCAATGTACCAGCTAGCATTGTTGTGAGAGGCTGGCGTTTGGATTCAGTGAATTTTTTTTTGTGGAGATTCTTTCAACACATTTGCCTATTTTATAATGGGTGATTCATGAGTGCACCTGTACACGCCATGCAGAGTGTTCAGCAGTTTTTGACCCAAAATGACATGTCACCCATGTCTCACCCTCCCTATTTACCTGATCTTGCTTCAAGCGACTTTCTTTCCCCGGTTGAAAAAGTCCTCAAAGGGAATGTTTTCCCTATGTGTAAGAGGTGAAACAAAAAACAGTATCCCCAAAAATCATCAAAATTGATGAGTTCAAGAACTGTTTTGAGGAGTGGAAAAAGTGTCTCAATGGGTATACTTGGAAGGTGACTGAAGTTTAAACATGTAAGAATACACAATTTTTAATAAATAAACTCCAAGGTTTTTGGGGTCCCCCATCATATAATGGCAAAGACACTCCATGAAATCCAAGAGAAAACAATAAACTAGACCATGAAAACAGTATAGGAAGTGAAGATGACCTGACCATCCTAAAAAGAAAAACAAACTGAACTCCTGGAAATTAAAAAGTCATTCCTGGAATTACTTTTTTTTCTGAGCCAGAGTTTTACTCTGTCACTCAGGCTGGAGTGCAGTGGCATAATCCCAGCTATCACAGCCTTAACTGCCTGGGCTCAAGTGATCCTTCCACCTTAGCCTCCTATATAGCTGGTACTACAGTCACACACCATCAGACCCAGCTAATTTTTTTATTTTTTGTAGAGATGTGGTCTTGCTATGTTGCCCATCCTGGTCCAAAACTCCTTGGCTCAAGCAATTCTCCCACCTCGACTTCCTAAAGTACTGGGATTACAGGCAAGAGCCACTATGACTGGCCCATTCCTGGAATTTCAAAACACAATAGCAAGCCTTAAGAGCAGACTTAACTTGGCAGAGGAAATAATTTCAGAGACTGAAGACCAATCCACTGATTTAACCCAGTTTGACAAAAATAAGAGGAAAATAAACAGGAAAAATGAGCAAGGCCCATGAGAGGCCTAGGATTATGTAAAGAGACCAAATCTATGGCTGATAGGCATTCTTGAGAGAGAAGGGGAAAGTGAGAAAAACCTGGAACAAGCCTTTCAAGATGTTATCCAGAAAAATATCCCCTATCTTGCTAGAGAGGTAGCCTTGCAGACATATGAAATTCAGAAAACTCCTGTGAGGTACTATACAAGCAGCCCATCCCCATATAATCATTAGACTTGCCAAGGTCAGCATGAAAGAAAAAATCTTAAAGGCAGTCAGAGAAAAGGGACAGACCACTTACCAAGGGAAATTCATCAAAATTGTGGCAGAACTCTCAGACCTTACAACCCAGAAGGAACTGGGGGCTCATTGTTAACATATTTAAAGAGAATGAACGCCAGTCAAGAATTTCTTACCCTGCCAAACTAAGCTTCATAAATGAAGGAGAATTAAAATCCTTTCCAGACAAGCAATCCCTAAAGGAATATGCCACTTTCAGATAAGGTCTTCAAGAAATGCTTAATGGAATTATAGACATAGAAATGAAATGACAATACCACCCATCACAAAAATACATGTAAGCATATGTGGAGATTAAACTATAAAAATCAACCACAAAGCTGATAACACAAAGCAACTTAACAACAATATGAAAGGAACACATCAATAGCTAACTTGAACATTAACAGACTGAACATGCCACCCAAAAGACACAAAGTGGCAAATTGGATAAAGAAACAAGATCCATCCTTTTTTTGCCTTCAGGAAACCCATCTCACTGCAAATGACATCCACAGACTCAAGGTAAAGGGATGGAGAAAGATCTTCCAGACATATACAAAACAAAATAGAGTAGAAGCCATCATTCTTCTATCAGATAAAACAGACTCTAAACAAATGAGTAAAGGACAATGAAGGGCACATAAAGATAAAGGACTTAATTAATCAGCAATAAATATCCATCTTGAATGTATATGCACTCAACATTAGAGCACCCAGATTTATAAAACAATGCTAATTAATCTAAGACAGGAGATGGACAGCCATACAGTAATAGTAGGGAACTTTAACACCTTACTCTCAGTAACAGATAGACCACTCAGTAGTAAAGTCAACAAAGAAACAGTGGAGTTAAACTACACAAACTACACACTATATCTAATAGCCCTAACTCACATTTACAGAACATTTAACCCAATTGCTGCAGAATACACATTATTTTCATCAGCACAGGGGAGATCCTCCAGAATAGCCCATATCTTAGGTCACATAACAAGTCTGAACAAACTTTAAAAAAAAACACACAAATCCTATCAAGTATATTTTCTTACCACAATGGAATAAAACTAGAAACCAATAACAAGAGGAACCTTGAAAAATACACGGACACATGGAAATTAAACAACATGCACCTGAACAACTAATGGGTTAATGAAAAAATTAAGAAGAAAATTAAAAATTTTCTTCAAACAAATGAAAATAGAAATACAACATACCAAAATCTATGAGATATGACAAATCAGTTAATAGGAAAGTTTTTAGCAATAAATGCCTATATCAAAAAAGTACAAAGACTTCGGGTAAACAGCCTAAGGATGCACCTCCAGGAACTAGAAAGGCAAGAACTAACCAAGACTTAAAATTTTTTTTTTTTTTTTGAGTTGGAGTCTCACTCTGTCACCCAGACTGGAGTGCAGTGGCCGCTCCCGGCCACCGTAGCCTCGATCTGCTGGGCTCCGGCAATCCTTCCGCCTCAGCCTTCTAAATAGCTGGAACTACAGGTGCACGCTACCACACCCAGCTAATTTTTGATTTATTGTGGAGATAAGGTCTCACCAAGTTGCCCGGGCGGGTCTCGAACCCACGGGCTCAGGCAATCCACTCACCTCAGCCTCCCAAGGCGTGGGATTACAGGCTGAGCCACCGAGCCCGGCAAATGTATAGTTTTTAAATCGCTGCCCCAGGACAGGAGAAAATAAACAAGAAGCTGAAACTAATCCTAGGGCTTCAGTTATCTAGCCCAGAAATTTATGCTAATGTTTTCCAAATAAGCACTGTAGCCTTCGTAGTTTTTGCAAAGGGTTTTTGCTAGTCTTATCAGGCACACTTTCCTTCCCTGGTCTTCCTTCTGGTATGCCATATACTAGATAAGGGATAGCAAAATTCCATCCTGTCAGACAGACCATTAATAAGATTGTCCAGGGCTGGGCTTGGTGGCTCAGCTTGCAATCCCAGCACTTTCGGAGGCCGAGGCAAGTGGATTGCCTGAGTCCGTGGGTTTGAGACCAGCCCAGGCAACTTGGCAAGAACTCGTTTCTACAATAAATCAAAAATTAGCCAGGCATGGAAGCGCCGCCTGAAGTTCCGGCTATTTGGAAGGCTGAGGTGAAAGGATAGCCAGAGCCCGGCAGGTCGATGCTGGGGTGGCCATAAGTATGCTACTGCACTCCAGCTTTGCGAGGGAGTGAGACTCCAACTCAAAAAAACAAAAAGATTGTCCAGGGGGTCCAGGCACAGTGGCTCACACCTGTAATCCCAGTGCTTTGGAAGGTTGAAGCAGGTGGATCACTTGAGCCCAGGAATTCAAGACTAGTCTGGGCAACATCTCTATTTTTAAAATAAAATTATAAATAAAAATTAAAAAAGATTGTCCCAGGGATGGACAAGACATTACAGTTCCTACTCTTACTTTCTTAAAGGGAAAAAGTACCAGTAACTCTGTCGACCACTGGCAAGAACCTGTGTGTCTTCAGATATAGTATGATTCTAACTGCCTGTACAAGTAAAACAAAATGCAAGTAATTAATATCTTGATTTACAAGCTGACAAAAGGATAAATTACACTCTAGGGATAAGCAGAGGCAATAAACAAACAATTTCAAAAATCTTCCATTTCATGTAACTATAGCCAACAAGAACACCCTAGTCTGCTGCTTAGATACTGAGCTTTCATTCTTTATTTGTAGAGAAGGAAACTTAGGACCCACAGCAATTTTTTTGAAGTCATCCATGAAGAAGTGTTCTTATCTCAAGACATGGTGTATTTTTAATCAAAATATTTTTTATCTCAGAGTAACAGAGACCTAACACTTCTGACCAAAAAAAGTTAACATTAACAAATTATTCACTCAAATTATTCAGGTAGACCGCTTTAAAGGAAAAGATAAACTTGGTAAAGTCAATGAAAAGAATGCATGCTAAAAGTAGCAAACATAAAATATGATTCCTTACCCAACCATTTGTAGAAGAAATAAAGTAAGACCATCATAACACAGCAGATGACCACAAATATTACAACTGTAAGAGGACTAAAAGTTAAATATTCTTCCTTATTTTTCCTCATTTCTCTATCTTCAGTTGTCACTGCCTTCATGCTTTCCCTGTATAAACACACAGAAAACTTCAGCAAATCTCAGCCAAGTACAGTTGTTTCAAAAATCTACCTCTAACACCAATTTAAATGTTTCTGATTTTGAAAGTAATGTAACTCAAGAAAGCTGTATACCAAAAAGAAATGTTTAATCTAGAAAGAAAAAACCTCATTTTACCTCTAGAGATGATCTGCTCTTATCCACTAACTGCCTGTACAAGTAAAACATTTTTTTGAAACAGCATTTTTTTTCCTTGAGGTAAAATTGTTGAAACCAATGACATTTATTACATAAACAACTTAATATTTGTAGATGTTTATATTAATTTGGAAGCTATTTCTATTGATGCAATAAATTTCAAATTATAACTACTGCTTCTTACAAACTTACTACTATCAACTTATAGGCAGAAAATACTTCTTTTTGGTTTTGTTTTCATTTTGTTGTTGTTTTTGAGTAAGAGTCTCACTCTGTTGCCCAGGCTGAAGTGCAGGGGGGCATGATCATGGCTCACCACGGTATTGACCTCTTGGGCTCAGGCAATACTTCCACCTCAGTCTCTGAGGTACTAGGACTATAGGTGTGTGCCACCACGCCCATTTAATTTTTTTCTATTTTTTGTAGAGACAGATCTTGCTATGTTGCCCAGGGTGGTTTTGAACTCCTGGGCTTAAGCGATCCTCCTGCATTGACCTCCCAAAGAATTACAGGCATAAGCCACTGTGTTCAGCCAGTAAAGTACTTCTAAAATAACTGTAAACACAAAATGATCCCATTAATCAACTCAGTATTTGCTGTGTGCCTACTGTATGCTCTTCAATGTATTATGAAGGATTCAAAGGGAGTTCAAGACACAGCTTGGATATACCTATATTTAAGACAGCAAAATATCAGCTGGACATGGTAGCACACGCCTGTAGTTCTGGCTACTTGGAAGGCTGAGGCGGAAAGCTTGCCAGAGCCAAACAGGTTGATGCTGGGGTGGCCGTGAACATGCCACTGCACTCTAGCCTGGGCAAGAGTGAGACTCCAACTCAAAAAAAAAAAAAAGCAAAATACTGTCTCATTCTCCCAACAACCCTTGGTAGGTCACAGAGCTAATAAAAGACACAGAGGTTGAAAAGGAAAAGAGTTGTTACAAGCTGTTGGGCAATCTATTCTGTCAACCTTATTGTCTCCTCCCAATTATATGGAAACTTCACATACTACTACTACTACTAAGTCCTTTACAATTCTGTTTTGTTTTTTTTTTGAGTCAGAATCTTACTCTGTCATCCAGACTACAGTGCAGTGGCATGGCTACCGCAGCCTCAACTTCTTGGACTCAGGTCATCCTTCCACCTCAGCCTCCCGAGTAGCTGGGACTACAGGCATGTGTCACCATATCCAGCTAATTTTTTGATTTATTGTAGAGATGAGGTCTTGCCAAATTGCCCAGGCAAGTCTCGAACCCCTGGACTCAGGTAATCCCCTTGCCCTGCCTCCCAAAGTGCTGACATTACAGACTTATTTTTCTTTTTTGAGTTGGGTCTCACTCTGTCTCCTTGACTGGAGTGCAGTGGCATAATCTCAGCTCACCACAGCCTCGACCTCCTGGGCTCAGGTCATCCTTCCACCTCAGCCTCCCGAGTAGCTGGGACTACAGGGACATGCCACCATGACCCAGCTGATGTTTTTGATTTTTTTGTAGAAATGAGGTCTCGCTATGTTGCCTAGGCTGGTCTTGAACTCCTGGGCTCAAGTGATCCTCCTGCCTTGGCCTCCCAAAGTGCTGGGATTACAGGCATGTGCCACCATGTCTGGTCACTTAATGGATTTTAATGATTGTCTGGGTCTGTAGTAAATTGCAGTTATGGCCCCAAATTGCAGTCTTTACCCATCTCTGAATCCACACCCTTAGCCCTGCGACAGCTCTGTGACACCAGGGTCTATTTCTCCTGAATCTTGTCTTTTCCTGTGAATTGCTTTGGCCGATACAACACAGCAGGAACGATGGCATTCCAATCTGAGCCTAGGTCTAAGAAGGCACGGTATATTTCTGATTGTCCTCTTGCTGAGAGCACTGCTGTGAGAACAGTATCGGCCTAGCTTGCTGTCTGATGAAAGATACAGTCTCATCAGCCCGAGACATGTAAGAGAGCCCAGGCACCATCAGCAGAACCAAGTGTTGCCCAGACATGTGAGTAATAAATGCTTGATGCTGTTCTCCACTGATGCTTTGTGGTTTCTTTTTACACAGCATTATTGTGGTGGTAGATAACTGATACAAAGGGTTTGTTTTCACATTGACTGAAAGCCATAAAGTTCTGCTTAGTTCTTCATAGGAACCCTTGACGCTCTATTAAAACAGGTAAGAAGTCTTTGCAGCGACAGGACAGCCTAGCCCAGCCTCCTACCATAGGGTATTTATCTCCTGCCTTGGCTGGATCTGTGGCCAAGAGCTCAGCCTGGTAACAGCAGTACACACATGTATTTGTGTGTCTCCAACTTGACAGATAGCCAGGCAAGCATCTTGGTGTTGTCAAGTTAATACTCCCACGGGATCTTCTTGAGTTCTGTGTGAGCACGCTCAAAATTCTAGGAAAGTGCTCATTCCCCCTGGAGGTTCGAGGGGACTTAATAATGGCCACTAATATGTCTGTATTTGCCATCAGGTAGAATGAAAAAAAAAAAGGATGCAAGCAGGGCATATTTTGTGAATTTAAGCACATACTCTTTTGGTTTTTTTAAATTTGCCAGGCCTATTTCTGGCGTATATGGAGTAATCAGTGTGCCATCCTTTTAAGACCCATCCCATCATCTTCTAGTTTTATTTTACTTCCATTTCTTCCTCTTATAGAGAAAACAAGGGAATTTTGCGGAAGCCCCAGGGGTTTCTGAATCTCAGAGACGCAGGCTCTTACCTGGGAAGAGAAGGATTTGGGGCTGAGAATGGAGGCAACTTTCTCCCCGCCATCTTATTTGCCTAGCAATTTGAGCTTACATGGCTCTTCAGAGCCCGCTGTGAGATGTCTTTTCTTTGCACTGGGTCTTTTTCAAATATTTTTCAAGGACAAACATCCTCCCTCCAGGTACCTCCAGCAGCAATGATTGTCTTGTCTGGGGACTGTATTCTGATTAATTCAGCGTTAGCTTTCTTACCGCTTCAGTGGATTCCAAATTTGTCATGGTTCAGGAAAAAAAAAAGTCTCCTGGGAAATTTCATAAAAGGTGTTGGTGAGAAGAAGACTTTGGATGTGTTCTGCTGACCAGACTTTGGGATGTGGCAGGGGGCTGAGGTGCACAGAGAACGCGACTGGGTGGAAGGTCAGATTCTCCCTGAGGCAGGCTCACAGGTCAGGCATCATCCAGGAGTTTGGCAGAAACCGCAGGGATCACTGCTGGGCTTGGAGATGCCTCCCTACACCCCCTATGCAATTAGGAGGAGAGAACCGTCAAACGGTCGCAATAATTAGATGCCACCAGCAGAGGGCAGGAGACCCACGGCCACAACCTCTCTCCTGCGGTGGCTTGGACCAGGTACCCAACCTTCTCCAGGCCCACGGGTTCTGGAGATAAACACAAGCTATTCTGTAAACGCTTCGCTTTCCCCAAGTTCCGTCTTCTCCCAGAGTGGGCAACAGAGTCAACCTGCCTGGATTTGAATCCTGGCTGCACCCCGTGCTAGCTTCTTCATCTGTTTTGTGTCTCAGTCTCTTCCTCTCTGAAAAATGGGAAAACAACAGCTCCAGGGAGGATGTCAGAAGGAGGCCCTGAAGGTGACGAGGTCAACGTGCGTAATGCATGTCAAGCGGTGCCTGGACCTTAGTAAGTACTTGACACGTTTTTTTCTGGTGAGAGCCTAGCCTATTTTGCCTCTACCTTCCATCCTCCCAAGTCTAAAGGTAAAATTAAATTAATATGGCAATGGGTCAGGCGGGTGGACTCTTCATTCTTCAAAACTCATCTCAGAGAGCTCCTTGACTCTGTGATGTTGCTGCCAAAAAGGTTCAGGCTACGTCTAATCATGAGAAAAACATCACACACACACACACACACAAATTGTGGGACTTCCTACTGAGTGACTGGATGATGAGCTTCCAAGATGCCAAGGCCGAGAAAGACAGAGACAGGCTCTGGAGCAGTTCCAGATGGTAGGACACTCAAAATGCATGATGATTCAATGCACACATGAACTAGGAATGTCTTCTGCTGTGAGGCGCACGTTGGGACAACTGGTAAACCTTGAATAAGGTCTGTAGATAAGATAGTAGCAGCATGTCAGTATTGATTTCCTGATTTCGTCACTTGCAGGCGGCAGAAGGGAATGTCTTTGCTTCTAGGAAACACACATTGGAGTATTTAAGAGTAAAAGGGGATATCATCATCTCTGCAAGTTACTTGCATTTTGTTACAGGAAACGAACACGTGTGTTTGTGTATGTGTATACATACACACATATATGCATGTATTTGATATAACAGCATTTAGCACATCTAGATAAAGTGTGGTTGAAGATTCTTTGTAGTGTGCTTGCAACTTTTTTTTTGAAATTACATCAAAGTACAAAGTTAATAAAATAAAAACCATAAATAAAAAATGAGATCTCTCCCCCCAGATACCCTGTTGTGCTCTCAACCACTTAGGTGGGTTACGACCCAGCTGAGCACCTGGGCCTGAGTCTCTCTGTCACAACACCCGTGACACTGTATTGTGACCATCTGTTTGTGTCATTAAAATGTACGCCCAGGCAAGGAAGGCAGAGGTGCTGTCTCATTGCTCACCTTTGCATCACCTGAATCCAGCTAACACCTGGCACAGAGAGGAAACACACGGAGATCTGCTGAGAGAAGCAGGTGTGGAACTTGGCCTTCTGTGTGGGGTTTGATTTTCCAGGGACCTGTCAGGAAGGTGGGGCTTGCTTTTTAGTTTTTGTAGCAAGGATGTAGCACAGGCTTGGGACTCAGCCTACCTAGCCTGAAGGCCAAGTTCTGTCACAGCGTGAACAAGGGACAGTCTCTTCCATTTATTTATACCTCAGTGCTGTGATTCTTTAGCTTAGAAACACCATGAGGCCGGAATCCAAGCTTTCTGGGGGAAAAAAAGGCATCTATGCAGTGGACTGCCTCTACACAGGCGTTTAGCTTGAGGGAATTCCACTGTATGTGCTCAGTGCTGAGTGTGTCTAGAATTATAAGAAATGTGTTTTTTTTGCAATGCCTCCCCTGAATGCAAACCTTGATTTTATCTGGTGTAACTGAAGAAACAGAAGCCTGAACCAAAGTTGGAGGCAGAACTGATTGTAAGAGGATTAGTGAGAAATGGTGAGTGTGGCGTTTCTTAGTTGTTCATTATTTACGGGTGGAGTTGGGTGTTTTCCAAGGGCAGGATTGCCCATGAGCAATGAGCTATGCTAGAATGAAATGCCATGAAGGTGTACAAAGGGGGACCCCCCCTCAAAACCTGGAGTTTATTTATTTATTTTTAGATTAGAAAATATAGTTTATTTAGAAAGTAAATTAGAGAGAGAGAGAAAGAGGTGATTCACCTCCTCAAGGTAGGGGAGGAGGCCAAAGCTTAAGAAAACATGGCCTGGCCATAGCTCAGAGAGCACATAGCCACACCATAGCTTAGCAAGGCACTGGCC